>BEXV01000901.1:42798-57045 GCA_003118195.1 Hemicentrotus pulcherrimus
CTTCCTCTCCCTCTCCTTCTTCTTCTTCTTCTTCTTCTCCTTTTTTTTTCTTCTTTTGCTTCCTCTTCTCTGTCTCTGTCTCTGTCTGTCTCTCTCTCTCTCTCTCTCTCTCTCCCTTTTCATTTTCTCTCGTCTTTCTTTCTTCCTTTTCTCTCTGTAGAGGTTCAATGACGCATGGCAAATTATAATTGCGGTCATTACACAGGGTACACTTAATTCCATTCTAAGTGCGTTTTCTTTTGGGGGTTTCCTTAAAATTTTCTTAAATTTGTTCTCCCAATATCACCCCATAAAGAAGGTTTTTCCATTAGTGATTAGGGCCATGTATTATTGAAGACAAAATAAGCGTGTGGGCAGTTAAACTGTACTCGGTAAAGGTAGATGCAGACTGGTTCGGGTCGTTGGCACTGTAACTGCGCGACAAAATTCCCAGTCCTCGTTACAGATTTATGAGAGTAGGTTGGGGGAGGGGAGGGGGGGGGTCACGTGATCTCACAGACCGGTTTGGATTACGTCATTGATATTTCAGATTGAAACAAAAACTCTCATGTGGGAAATATGTTTTCAAGGACACATATATCGACGACATTACATTGTCATTTACTGGAAAAGGTTTCATAGTCAATACCAATTCTTGCATGATAACTTCTTGATTGACCCTTTATAAGCCGCATTTTGCTTGCCAACAAAGTAGAGAGAAAACGTAATGTATAATCTCTCCCAAACTGTCAATGTTCCCCATGTAATGAAATTCCAAAATAACAGATTAATCAAAGGACTGTAAAACAATAGGACCAGTCAGGCATGCATCACACTATGAACAATAATATAAGACAATCAGTGCATCAAAACCTTATCAGTATAGTGTGAGTTTACAATGTTTTGGCACCTAAGATTAAAGTCTTCATGTGGGAAATTTACAACTTCCAAGTAATTTTTTTGCGTCTAGATATTTTTGTATTAAAAAAAAAATGTTGATACGGGGTAGCCAATTCAACATCAGTTGGTCTCCCATGGGGCCCCTCTAAAAACATACACAAAATAATACAATATAATATGATGAGTGTGTATGGAGTATTTGAAAGTGGCGCTTATTCCACATTATCACAGCGATTCAATTTCCACACAACGGTTGCACGCAAAATAAACAATATGTGACAACAAAAAACTTGAGATCAAAAGAACAATAAAATTCAACGACATTCATGATTTAATTCTCACAAATCCGTTAATTTTCAATGATTTCATTAATTGTTATTTACGTTTAGTTTTTTGTTTTCTTTTCCGTGAAACCGAAGGGGGCGGGAGGGGAGGGGGGGGGGCTGTTCAACCATGCAAAGTTCAATATTGAAGATTAATTTTATTGCGGCAATATAGAATCCAACTTTGTCTATACCCCGACACACCGACAAGACCGATTTCAGGCCGACGACGACCGAAAAATAATGCATTAGCATATACAGCTAATGGCTAAGAATCGGTCCGTTCAGCCCTCGGTTTGAAGTACGTTTGAAATGGGTTCATTGACTATCTGACTGAGCTATGAATACAAACCCGTGACGCGCAAATAACCATAAATGGAAATAAATTACAGTGAGAGACAAAAAGCCGTGTGACTTGATAGTACTTTTGATGTATAGAAAAGATAAGTCAACAAACAATATCTCAACGCCAATTCTATATTTCTAGCAATAACAAAAAAATGCCGAAAAGTCACGTTCGATTCGCATCATAATGGAAATTGAGATAATCAATGTATACCTCGATGCATTATTGCATGTTTCAAGGCTTGCTACCTACGACTATAAGGAATAGTATGATCTAAGATTTGCATTGACGTATATCACTATTAAAATTGAGAGGCTGAAATATTTAATTTGTTATATTTGAGCACAAATATTTTCGTCGGTACATATAATATATATAATCTATGTATATTAGGTATAAGATCGCATTGCAGAAGGAAGTATTCCTTTGATGACATAGACTAATTATACTATTCCATATTTATCATGGGAAAAAAACTGAAAATATTATTGTAGAACAGGAATGATTTACATGTATGCCTTCGTAAAACAAGATTGAAAACACTCAAATAAGCAATAGGAGTCGTCAATTTCATTGTTTTCATAAGTGAATGCATGCATAGGAAATCATCAGGTATCTCCAATACAACTTTTGAAATAATATTCAAAAAAGCTTGGTGCTATAAGATGATTATCCTAGGGCTACAAGTGGTGATAATAATTAAAATGAGTTGATGATATCACACGTATATACATTTATGGAGTCTAGGAACAAGTCTAGACGTCAGCAGGCACGTACCCAGAGTTTGATGTTTGGTGGGTGGGGGCACATACATGTAATCGATCGAGGTCAAAAAAAGTTCAAACGATCCTTGAATTTTTGTTGGGGGGGGGACGTATTTATATACATATATGTAAGTATATATTTTATTTTGGTTGTTGTTTTGAACGTCGGCAAATTTGAAAATGTGATGATTTTTTTTGTGTGGAAAAAAACTCTTGTCGGAAAATTTGGGCCTTAAGCCCTCCTTCCACTTAAAATCGGATGGCGACGCCCCTTTGTGATCCCTGTACCTCTCATCATTTCGAGGCTTAGATTTCGTACCTCATGATTCACTTTTACTCAGTGATTCAAAAATTAAGTGCGATGCATCCTCCTTTATGATTGAACAACATAATGTCACAACTAAAACTTTAGATACTTTACAAAAGGGCACCCCTCTTCGGTGTTTATTATTCCGCACAGGTAAGATACACAGACGGTATAGTCAGACAGTAAATCAATGATGAAAGAGATTCCATTTCAGCATTTCTTTCATTCCATTTCAAATGCGATGCCTGCTTTGAGTCACATCCTTTCCATGGCACCTCGCCATAGGGGTATTCTCTGTCGTCATCTTGGTTTTTGTTACATTAAAGGTCTTCTCGAGTTGTTCCAATGATTTCTCGGTAAATTTTGGTTTGGGAAATCATATAAATCCGATTTTATAGATCAGTTCCTAACAAAAATTTAACCAAACTTACGTTGACTGTAAAAAAATCATTGAATGTCACACGATATAATCGATGATAACTGCCAGAAGTGATACTCAAGATAGGTGTGAGGATTTTGGCTTTGTCGGGACAGGAATAAAACATTCGTAATTGTTTTTTTTTTTCATGGTATGTATTTTTTCAGCATATTGGCACTAAAACACGACAAGGATTGCTCCTGGAATGCCTCATAATTAAAATTGGACATATAAAGTTAAAAACTTTTAACAAAATCTTGATGCCCCCCCCCCCATCCATATTATTTTGTTTGCCGTGATTTCCAATGCTTGTGCAAGATTTGTTCAATTTCTTAACGTTTCGTCATTCAGAAAGCTTGTAATTTCCCTAATTTATCATGTACAACATAATATTTAAACCAATTCCAATATCATCAACATAGTTTCTTTCAAAAGGCAATCACCTGACCGATTCTCATCTTTGTCTGTAAAATTGCATACCAGTGGCGAATTATTTGGTCTGGTGCAAAAGGGACAAGGTCATTAGTAAACTTTTCCTATACTCTTTTCACACTGGTTTTGCTTAACCCCGTACTTTGCTTAGCCCCGTACTATCCTTAACCCCGGACTATTTGTACCCTTCGTTGGAATGGAAAGAGAAACATTGCAGTTCATTAATGTATTGCAAAACCCATTTGCTGCACATCCAAATACCCAAGGGAAATGTATTAGTATGTTTCAGGTATGCAGATTTGAACACGAGAGCAGATAATTATAAAGTCCATCGGGAAAACATTTCTAACATGGCTGAACCCCTTCCGGCAGACACCACACCCGATGAGTGTATTTCGATATCCAGGGACTCTTAGTACTAATATTGATTGACAATGTGAGGTAAAATGATATCAATGCGAGAGACTTCAGTCATGTCAGGAGCCATGAAGAAATCTAACAACGCTAATAAGCTATGTGAGTGATTCTATGGAGCGTGCAAGCTTGTCACATGTCATTAGCCTTTCTTTCAAATCATATTGAATAATTACCTGCAATATTTTATTCAAATTAATTAATTACTTATGCCTTGCCTAAAACTGAACGTTCATTCATTTATTACGCCGATTGATAGCAAATATTGTAGAATACATTAAGTCTTAAGAATGACTTTAATACTATTGCTCTCATATCTCATCAATTTATTGAGCTTTTAGAAATAATAAGGGTCACAAAGCAGAAAAGCTTCCAAACAGCAACAAATGTTGTAAAATGAAATAGTTATCATCAGATTGCATTTCATGTTCAGCGACAGAATTCCTCGAACTAGCCAGCTCGTGACATCTTCAGAATCCACTCTTCATGATTTTCATCACGCGTTGATCAGACGAGGCTTACGATATCAGACAAGTTTTGTGTTACAATGGTATATCAAACCGACAGACCGATCAACGTGGCTTGTATCTGAGTAATGACACCCAGTCACACCGATGAGACCGTCAACAGTCAGAATAGCAAACAAAAATACATTGCCTCCAATGGTCAAGAATAGATCGATTTGGAGTCGGCTTTGCGGTTTGACTGATACACATGTAAGACCATGAACCTAACCATGGTAAGACCAGGGTATGTGAGTTTCATATCCCTGGTAAGGCCTACGATACCTACAATGGACTAATGTTAGGCAGAACAATTAATTGCCTGTAATGGCGGTATGGTAGGCAAAGCATCGACAGCGACAACAAACCGGACAAAAATACATTGCCTCCAACCAAAAAGATAAGTACGGTTTTGGAGTCGGTTCAGTGGTGTGACTGCGGTATAACATTGAACTCGGTGGCACAGAGAGTAATGAGACACGAGAAACAGACCAGCTGCGTAACTTGATGATATATCGGATCTGACATAGGAGAGTGAGACGGAAATTTCCTGTTTTTTGTAGAAGAATGTGATTGAAATGGCTAAAATTGAAGCAGAATGTACATACTTTTGTACTGTGTCTCTTGTTACCGCTGCCGAATTCTGCGACGGTTGCGATAGAGATTATGAAACAATGCCACAAAATTTAATGAAAACATCTCAGAAAAAACAGGAATGTGTGAAATTTCAAATAGACACCCCCCACCCTAATTCATGTTGACGGGTTTTTTTGTTGCTGTGTGTGTGTGTGTGTGTGTGTAACTATGCATATATACAGAAAAAATTGTCAGATCCCATACCCCTCCCCCATCTGAAATACAGAAAATAAACTTCAATCTGTATAATTAACATACCCAATATGGCGCCTAAACTGGGTATAGGGTTAAAGTTTAAAGTTCCCCCAAAGTAGGCCTATTAATTTTCTGTGTGAAGGAATATCCATTAATTATGGTAAAAATGTCACAAAATGACGCCCTGAATCCTTCACGTAGACCATAATAGAAATAATTATAATTTACTTTGTATAATGCATTTAAGTGACACTAGGGACTTTTAGATTCGCACGAAGACAATGGAGATTGCTACGGTCGACGTTCTTTTAATGCACTGCCTTGAATGGAAGTCACACGTATCAGCCCACGCAAATCTAAAAGTCCCTAATAAGAGACGAGAACGACAAAAAGAGAGATAGGGAAAATTAGTTTTGCTAATTCCTATATTGACCATGTACTAGTATGATTGTATGGGTATGCTACAAGGGGCAGCTGCTCTGTTCAACCTGAACAAAGAAAGCATGCCCTCATTGTGCTAACTAACATAACAAACCTTCTTGAAACGATGACATCCAGCTCGTTATCAATTATGCGAAGATGTCACGCTCTGAAATTCCACGGGTGAGCAGGTATGTCAGGATATAGCGGGACAAACAATAAATGACTTCTTCGAGTATTGAGATGATTTAAACCGACTTCTAGACCGATTTTCTTTCTTCTATATTTTACATGTCGCTTCAGTTTTTTATATGTCTGTACATGAAGGGTCGCACTCTAAAATTCCATGGTTGAGCAGCTATGTCAGGATTAACGAGAAAAACAAAAATGACTTCTTCGAGAATTATTGAAAGTTTCTATTCCTTAATTTTGTTCATGATTTGTTTTATATACAGTATGTAGATATATCAAAAGGTCATGTTCTGTCAAGTATGATATTATACATAATTATGTAGAATGACACAGAGTGGGTGGGTGAGGAGAGAGATAGGAATAGAGAGGGATCGAGAGGGAGAGATAGATAGGTAGATGTAGAAAGATGAATGGAAAGAGGGAGAGGGGAAAAGAGAGGTAGACAGGCAGACTGACACCGAGGAAATAGACAGAGAGTGTGTGCGTGTGTGTGTGTGTGTGTGAGAGAGAGAGAGAGAGAGAGAGAGAGAGAGAGATATGGGGAGGGAGACCCCGGGGAGGGGGTCATGTAGGAAGAGGAAAAACGATAGAGAGGCAGAGGAGATGGGCGTAAGTAACTGGGAGAGATAGAAAGGGACAGAGAGGAGAAGAATAGATAGGGGTGGTAAGGAAAAGAAATTGGAAGAGAAAGGGAGAGGCATGTGAGAAAGACACAGACAAAGAAAGGGGGAAAGATAAGACGGTATAAATGGTTGCCAGTGAGTGGGGTGGGGTAGATTGGGGGTCAGGAATCCTCATGGTAAAAAAAAAGGTGAGATGGGGAATAAATTTGGTATGAGTTGTGTACTCCACATCATCGCCGGAGCTACCCGAGGGATGAGCGATGCGTTGAGAGGTGGACATAGCGCTCTCCTTATAAGGCTTTATTTACATTTCGGCTGGTGCACATGGAGAGCTGGTACGAAAGAAAAGGTCTTGTGAACGAAATAGAGAACGAGAGACCAAAGTAAAAGGGAATTGAGAGAAAGATAGGAGACAAAGAGAACCCATGATGAAACTATTACTGTTCGAGGTGATTCATAGAGCCTAGAAGGAAATGATTACAAAGTGCACAAGTGAGAGGATGGAGAAGAAAAGGATCATCAAATGACGATAATATAGCGATGATGTGTGGAAAGAAAGGACAAGTGAGTCAGATGAAAACTATAATGGAGTGAATGGAATGATAATTATGCAAGACGAAATTTAATAAAAACAATTAAAGCAAAAATGATTCCACACACTACTAGGAAAATAATAATGGCAATTGTATATCGAAGAGGAGACAGTGAAAAAAAGAAAGATGAGGGATGTAAACGAGACTGTATGAGAACTACCTAGATGGCGAGAGAACTGGAGAGAGAGAGAGAGAGAGAGAGAGAGAGGGAGAGAGAGGGGGGAGAGAGGGAGAGACGGGAGAGACGGGAGGCAAGAAAAGATGGAAAGAGATAGGGGAGGGATACGATATGGGAGGCATCGGATACGGGGCGCGGAGCAAAAAGATAGAGAGATCATCAGATAGGCTACATGTAGATAGAAAGAGAAAGGGAGAATATAAGCGAAAAAGGAGTGGGATGAGGATGATAGTTACCATCCATAATGGAGAATAGCTATTAAATCGGGAATTGATGAATGAGGTAAAAGAGGTACAGATGAAGGGAAATCAGCGAAGAGTCACGCCTTAGCTTGGAGCAAAAAAGGGAGATAAAAAACGACACACTGATTTTGAAGGAGAAGAAGATGTCAAGATCTTGCTTCGGATAATTGCTTTGATGTTTCTGGGCCTCAAGTGACATGTTTCCTGTGAAAAGGATTGCAATGCATGAGATTCGGGGCCCTGTTTGTAATGATGTTTATTTATGAAGTTTGCAGAGTTCGTTGGAGAAGTCCTGATTCTGAGTCAGAGCAATAACCTCGAGTGTGATCCAGCATCTCTTTTGAGCTAAACAAAATATTCATTCGCTGTCCATTGATCAAGAAAAATGAAAGTTAGGAAGATGGTGAACCCTTGATGTACTGGTCAAGTCTGTCCTGGATATGAAGGGGCTCAATTGACCTCCATGATACAGCACGTATAGATTCACATGTTCCATATGCATTGACATATGACTCATTGTACACCTCCTATCTCTTCCTTTCTCCCCCTCTTCTTTTCTTCTCGTACTCATTCTATTTCTCTTACATTTTCTCTATATGATATCTCTCTTTCTTTCTCTCTTCATCGTTCCCCTTTCTCCCCTCTCCCTCAGTAACTATCTGTTTCAATCTGTATTTATTCATCCCACCTCTCTCTCTCTCTCTCTCTTCCCACCTCTCTCTCTCTCTCTCTTCCTCTCTCTCTCTCTCTCTCACACACACACACACACACTCTCTCTCTCTCTCGCTCTCGTTCTCATTTCATCTTTCTGATTTCTCCCCTTTCCTCCAGCTCTGCCTATTCCTATTCTATTTCTCTCTCTCACTCTCCCCTTCATCGCTCTCCTATCTATCTCCAAAAAACATACCCCGCATAAAATCACACCATTACGTACCCACGCTCATTAACACACACGTTATTCTAACCCCTAAAATATTTTCATAGCCTATCACTATTTAATTGATTATATTCTAATTATTATTGTCTGCTCAACAACTACCCATTATAATCGATTCCGTAGAATCGTTATATTTTCTTTTCACTGCCCATTTGTTCTCCACTAACCCTATCTTTATTTTTCCTCTCTCTATCTCTCTCTCTCTCTCTCTCTCTCTCTATATATTTTTATCTCTCTCTCTCTCTCTTGATTTATTCCCTCCATCTCATTTATTTTCCCTTTTTATCTACCCATCTCGTTTACTGCTTACCTCTTATCACTATCAGCCACTCATCAGAGCTCATGCAATCGTGTACTTTTACAGTTCAGAAGATGCAAAAGTGGACTGAACTTACAAAAAAAAAAAACCCTAGTAATCATTTTATAACAAAATCCTATAAACATTGTAACAATATCTATAGGCATCTGTATTCGTCAACACATCTTTATTGTGTGGGGAATACATCGGAAATTTTGAGAAGCAAAAGTAAACAGCCCTCAACTTTTAGCTTATATTTGAAAAAAGGGCTGATACGTTTTTACACCATTACCTGCTCTCCCAAAACGCGCGGTATATGGGCTACGTCATAAAAATGGCCCCTCCTGATGTTGAAAAATAAAAGTCGACATGTTAACGAACATTACTAGTAATATGAACAAAAGATTAATGTAGATGTTAAATGCAGTTTTAATTAGAAGCAAACAAATTATTGGAATAATACACACAATCTATAGAACAAATTCCACAAGATTTGGAGCCCAAACAGCGCACTGCATGACTTCTGGTGGTCATTATTGTTTATTTAGAGGGGGCATTTCATTACATCCGAAGAAATATATTCTTGAACATGAACTATTCGAACCGGCATGAATTAAAATCGTATTGATATTATGAATGCTCCACCCAGCTTTGACTCGCTCATTGCATCTGAAATCGAGATGGATATAACGACATAATTTTGAAGAATGCCTGCCTCCATGAACCTAAATTACCTCCAGACGCTTGTCAGAGAGTAACCATGGACATTCTCCTCACCTACCGTGACCCTACATCTTATAAAGTAGCTTTAAATAAGATTATATTGTACCCTTTAGAAAGTGTCGGGTGATGATAATACTCTACAGCGCATGCGGCAGTGAAGTCATATCTCTTTCTGAAAACATGTATCGCGCTACTTAATTAGGGAGAATGAAGTGTCGTGTATTCTCGAGTGTGCATGGACTTGTCCTTGTGATGTTGCAAGGCTGATGTTTCAAAGGACACGAAACCATGGTAACAACATAACAAGTCATTAAAGGACTTAGTGCTTGTATTCATTGTTTTACTGATCTGAAGTTTAAAAAGTTTAAAGGAAACAGAAGCAACCAGTAATCTTCTTTTCTTTTTGTGCAGATGCATACTGATCATGCCTTATTAGTTTTGCACGCTTATTTGATTCATACTTCTTCCCATCTTTACCTATTATCAGGCTAGACCTTAACAGAAAATCGTATAATCCTTTATTCTACGGAGTATGAGTAAAATATACCCCACTTTGTCAGAATCGTGAAAGAGTGAAAATATCAACTCGGATTAAGGTTACAAAATATGTTACATTATCATAAATTCAGCAATTTTATTCTGAATAAAAATAATTTTGATTCAATATTCAATTCAATATTTTGCAGATACTAAAGTACTGTACCTCTGGCAGTGACAATACGTAAACAGAGAAGCTAGAACTCTTTAATTCACAGGCGTGAGTAAAAGATATTGCTTTGTATGAGGATTGTGAGGGTGCGGAACAATGTGTGTACTTCTAGACAACGGTTATAATTGATCTCGATTTATCTCGAAATCTCGCAATAAAGAAATTTCATCCCGAAGGATTGTAATTTTTCAGGACAGTTTCCTGATATCTTTAGGTGGTATCCTTAACTTTAAAAGCAGGCGGAAAACATCCTACAATCTTTTAAACTACAGCTGATGTACAAAATGGTCCTAAATGTCCACACTGCAAATGCTTCATCGTGAAAGATTATGATGCAACTGATTATAACCCCTTCCCAAGGGCCATCTTTATGAAATGACTATAACAAAAAACCTTTAAATTAAGGATTATGAGTAAAAGATATTCAACTCTGTCAGTGGCAAGTGCGAAAAAGGTTGACGACTTCCTTATTACATCCACTGATGATTGCATAGAGGACCTCCCCTCGTTCCTTCCTCATCGTGAAGGAGAATACAAATTGTCTTGGAAGGGGCGCGCATAGATGGATGAGAAATCCCATTCAGGGAGAGACGTGCTTGGATTTAGGAAGGAGTACAGTCTCCTCAGAGCACACAAGATCTTATTCATCATATCACCCTCGCGTTTGGTAATACCCGTTGTCTCGCTATATATGATCCTTGACGTTTATCGTATACAGCAAAGGGCGATTGGAGGAAAAGGTAGAAGTACATGTACACTGAACAACAGTAGTCCCATAACAACGTCTTTGTGGTATATGATTTGTATTGTGTGTAATTTTCAGCTCCAACTCTTACTATTTTAAAACCTGACAATATGATATCATAACATGTGAACAAAATGTATTAGTCCCGAGTATTAGTCCATAGTTGAGAGTATTTGTGATTATGGGGAACACGAGGGCATTTCAAGTGAAATCACTTTTATGTGACATGGCTACTATGACTTTTTTTGATATACAGTGGAATAAAAAGAATAAACCCACAAATGTGTTCATCTCTACACGAACTTAAACTTATCTTCAATAAAAATTTGTTAAATTCGATACAAGTTTAATAACAAAAGTAACAAATGTCAAAAGACGATAAGCCTACTGAAGTCCTTCCTGGTGTTCGCCAACTCTTTATGTATTCAACAAAGATTTAGATAGCGAATTTTTGAAAAAAGATAATGCTGAACAATGTTAGTGCCAGAAAAAAGCATTAATTACGAGGTTGAATTAAATACAACTTTAAAGATAAAATAATAGATAATTAGTATACTACTTAAGGGTACCGGGTAGGGCAAGGGAATCAAATTGAATTATTGATTTTCACCTCATTAAAATAGCTTCAAATATCGTGGGTGTAGGAGAGATGAGGAACGTGTGGAAACGAGTCGATGATGTATAGCTGATGAAAGGGGGTACATCATTTTTATGAGAGGTATTACATTTTGTCTCCCAAATTTTTTTTTATTGCTTGTTTTTGTGTATTAATATTTTCAAAGGGAGAAGAGTTATAGTTACATGTATATCCACACATATGGGATAAGTTGGATCATTTTCATATCAAAATCAATATCTGGCCTGTATACATCATAGTTGTACTATATCGTATATTGTTTCAATGCATAAGTCAGAAACTAAAATCTATAATGATAAATTGAAAAGGACAGGCATTCTATTGAAGAGAGCGATATGATAAGGAGAGGTATGAGAGATGTGAAATGTTGTAATTAATGAGAAGAAGAGGGGATTAGCAACAATCAGCAAATATAAATAGGAAAACTAGTAGTTTCAAAACACTATATAATAGATGATTTGTGTTCCTCGACAGTAAAGACTCCCAGGAAAGCTCCCTTTCTTTCCAAAGTATTGTTACTTTGACCCATAGATACCAATATTTAGGCCCTTAACGAAACGTGTCTCTCTAAACAGCGATTGAATTCCAAATATCGTTTAACTAGAACTTACAAAATCTTGACAATTTCTTTACAGAACGACCTTTGTCAATATTTGTTTACATTTTATACATTCTATGCATCTACTTGTAATTTAAACATTGAAAAAAAAACAAAAAAACAATCTACTCTTTAATGCACTACCAGTGATATCACAAATATCGACCCGACTATAACAACTTAGGATGACATTCTAATATAATTCTTGTTACACAAGAATATGTCGCTGATAATACTTACGAGCAATCGTCAATATTATTTGATCTGTTCTGTGCTGCTACACCGATGATGCCATCTTTAAGCATCTCGTTGGATGCAAGTAGAACAAGTAGAAGGATGAAATTAACTTTGACTAATACCATGAATACCGTATGAGAAATATCCATGTTGGGAGAACCGCTCGGGTGAGTTCTAAAGACACAAACTATTCCAGATATTCAATTCCAAATGGAACAGCAATGCAAATAAAACAAGCGTTCAGAATCCTCTCAGTGGATGTGCCCCTTGTTAGCAGACGATGAGCCTAGCACACATTACTTTAGTGTTTTTTCTCCCCCAATACAAGCGGCGGCAAGCTATTACGTTCGGCGACTTGACAAATCAGCCTCATTGTGGACTGGAAATAAATGCATTAGGGGAAAAGCTTGGAGATCGATCTTTCCCTGGATCATCAAATTGTGAAATTTCTGCATGCATCCAGCATTACTCCGCAAATATTATACATTGGTATACCAGCATTGTAAGGCGTCTAATAAAGTGCAGTAACACAGCTCAGAGTCGAGATGCTGATATACATCCAAATATTACGAAGTCAGGTGAAAGTGTTGCAGATGTAAGGTCCGTATGTACTTACAAACAGTCAACGGATGAGCAATACAAAAACAAAACAAAATAGATGCCGTTTACACATACACTGACAACTCATATTATGAGAACATATAGAGCATCGTTCTCAATTGATATGAAAAGGTCTGGATGATAATTAGCACTCTTGACTCGATACGGAGCGTGGAATTAATTCTAATTAACGAGGCAGACTAACGGCATTGTATCATTTTCCCGATGATAATTTTGTGAATGTAATAATGAAACAATGAAGGCGATCGACCATGAAGCGAGGGAGTATAGGGAGGCTCTCGAATTAATGGTCCGCTCGTGATGGGAGTGAATCCTTCTACTGATGTATTTTGCCTTCACTCTTCAACCCATCATCCGCATCATCATCTTTCCTAGTATCACTCGCAGCTCAAGAGCAAGTTCGGGTATCGGCTGTCTCATAAATATTTGGAGCAGCAGCGGCAGGCGCGTTCAGGAAACAGCAATAGGAGACCTGAGGAGGAGATCCCCTGGTGAGCTAGAGGACACCGTGACATGACAGTTGGTGAGGACTTGTCAACCGATATGAATGACGATGTCATAAAGTATTCAGGACTCGGACGGACAAAAATAAATGGAGGGAATTACGCAAATTCCACTGGAAGGGCACCTTTCTATTGTTAAAGACA
Organism: Hemicentrotus pulcherrimus; assembly: GCA_003118195.1. Classification (NCBI taxonomy): domain Eukaryota; kingdom Metazoa; phylum Echinodermata; class Echinoidea; order Camarodonta; family Strongylocentrotidae; genus Hemicentrotus; species Hemicentrotus pulcherrimus. Next base: position 56,416 of record BEXV01000901.1, read on the forward strand.
TAGTCATATTCAATAAGAAAAATATAACTAGATTCTGAAAATGGTTACTCTTGAGAGCTAATAGAATTGATGCCCTATGGATGCATGCTTCAGTCATTGAGTTAAAAACGGGTGCAAGAAGACACACAATAAGCCATGTTTATTCTAGAGACCTTGATAATAATTATATCAAAGAAATGTGACTTTCATAATTAAAGTGCTCTACATGAAAATGATTTTGATATATTTTGCGGTATAACAGGCATATTCACATAATTATTCATCGTGCAACTTTGAAGATAAAGAAATTAACTCTGAATTGACGTATATGCCTACAATTCCATTATAGCAGTGATTAGTGATGATATTTGAATTTTTACTCACCCTTGAAGTTGGCTGCTGACAAATTGCGACATCCAGAGGGAGTCGCTATAGATATCTGTTTGGTATGATTCATGTGTTAACATTCAACAGCCCAATAAATTTGCACATGACAAAACGTTATACCTTGAGTACTGGATTTGTTAATAAGTCAGTCGGCTACGTTATCACATTTCATAATTATATTCGCGGTTTTGAACGTCTGTAGCATCTCGTAACAATTTCCATATCGTTTACATTACTCGACGTTCTGTCCCCCTCCCCCCCCCC
>BEXV01000901.1:62184-91549 GCA_003118195.1 Hemicentrotus pulcherrimus
TTTTTTTTTTTTGGGGGGGGGTTGCTGGCTAAGTGCTGAAAAAATAAGATAATGATAATAGGAAGAAAAATATAAGATGCAAAAGGGTAATACAGGTCAATAATGATTATAGTTCAAGTTCAAATTTACACCCAAAATGGGTAGAGCACCTCTTATTAAAAATGGGGTGAAACATTAATCTCAGTTGGAAGGTAAAGTATTAAGATTCGCCAGACATGGTATTAATTATCATGCATGTAATAATCCGACGTGTTCATCAGTTTTTGCTTTTCTGTTTCCATATTCCTCACCTCTGGCATTGTTTTCCTTTTCTTCTTTTTGTCAGCCATCAAATGTCATCAAAATTATGATCCCCTTGTTGAAGTGATATTGTGTCGCGTTATGCATGTAGAACTAGCCTAAAATCAGCTTCCTCCACTAAATCATTTTTAGGCTTTTCAACTTTCTGCAAATTAATATGTACAACGCCTGAAACATAACGTCACGAAGCAAACAAAGATCTTTCTAAAGGTCTGTCTGTCATACAAACATTTATGTTAATATGAAAGAGATAGTTTGATAACATGCATTAGGATTTTCAAGTCCACTATTAGGTAAGAAGATGAAAGGTGGTTCATTACGTGGCTGGCTTCATTGGTTAACCCTGTGGAGGAAAGCTTATATTATGTTTATCTTTCTTATTTTCTGCCTTCACTCCTATTGTTATTGACCGTTATGTCAAGGAAGTCTGGCTGCATGCTGTGTTCAGCAGAACTGATTTCCATATTACCGTCTCTTTTCTGATGGTATTCACATCTTATCACTCTTGAAACCTAAAGAAGATTATAGTTCGCCTTTCTGCTCCTTTGTTTGTCTTCAGAATATGCACACAGATATACTCATGACAATGACGCTGAACATCGTCCTTTTCAAGGGGTATACTTTTCTATAGCTTTTGTTTTTCTTAGATTCGTATACATTAACAAAAGCATGCAACGGAGCCAGAAAACAGAATTTTAAACTGATATTTCTAACCAACTCTCTTTATTCCAAGGAATTCATATTATCTCCCTAACTTTCTAATGCAAATTTACATAGGCTAGAGTGGACGCCCTCCTGACTCTAGACGGACAAAAATATATGTGCTCCCTATAACAAATCTGAAATGATGTTTCTCAGACTAGAAAACCAGTCTTGAACTAACGATAAGAACGAGTCCCCTCACTATATTTTGCCAAATGAAGAAGACAAATCGATGGGCTATATTATGTACAATACGAACAATACGTTTAACAACAGTTAAACAAAGAAATCGATTATGTAAGAAGAAGGAAATACGCAATAAAATGCAACAAAGCTTCAACACCCGATCTGTTGAATCCCTCACGTCTATTTGAATCTTCTGTCACAGCTTTTTAAATGGCGGAGCCAGTAGAGGGGTGGAATACAGCCCTCCCCGTTAGCAATACTTTGGACTTAATTGTGCTTCCACACTGAGGCTCATCATTCAAAACAACTGTTTCTTTCTTCGTTTTCAAATATATTTTGTAAAATCTCTCTGAAAATGTGATAAAAACAAGAAAAAGAAGCCTAAACAAGAATAGGTAGGCCTGTTTGATTTTTTTTTAATGGACCATGATTATGGTGCATATGCCATGTTGAAAATTTCAAATTTTCAAAGAACTGAATAGGACACCATCATATTCATTTTCTCTGTTATGTTTCAATCAATATTGCCTGAATAAGGATATAACTAATACCCTCGTCATATCAGGTGCCAGTTTAGAGCAACTTCTTGCATCAGTATCTGTGCTGGCACTAGTATAGTTCTCATTTAGATGAACAGATATGTAATGTCCTCCTGAGTGTCAGGCTTATATCTACATCATCGAGTTAAAAAAAAGAGTTCAGGAATACATATCGTGTGGAAACAAATAATTGCAATCGTGATAAAATTAACCTTCCCGTATTTGCCTCGTTGAAAATATTCACTTGAAAATGGCCCAATATCTCCCCCCAATCGAGACCATTTTACGAGCAATATAAATGCCTAAATATATGACACAGCATGATTATAACATTGTCTGAATTTACTGAAAGTCAGCATGCATCCTGAATGTCATAGATGAATCTGGTCTAAAAATATCCACTGTCGTTCGGAGACGCTATGTGCGTCATTGCGCAATATGTGTTTGACCAAGGGAGGGGTCAAAGAATAGATGAAAGTTCTAAGAGAGCGGAAAAGTGGTCCGAAAGGGCGGAGGCTCTTCAAATGTTTGCACAAGTACCTTGGCACCGCCTGGCTCTATTATCTGGCTGTCGTTTTTCTTCAGTCATCCTCTATAGGGTTTCATGACTGAATAAAGTGCTGGGCCGGGTATTCTTCGCATAGATCCCGACAGCCTTAGAAGGGGTGACAAACTCATCCGAAGGGAAGAAAACTAACAACTCTTTTTTTCGGGAAAACACCATCTTACATCACAAATTTTTATCCGCTCATGAGAGGAATAGATGCATCTCTACCATGTCACAAGATTTTTAACAGTTAATTGCCTGTTTTGAGAGAAGATTTTTCTTACTGTGCGGAGAAAGGAAATGTTTTCCGGAATGCCGACTACCCACTCAAAAAGGGGGCTATCTTGTCAATGGATTCATATACGTTATATCATCCTCACTATCTTATTGGTACAAAAGGTTTCGCAGGGTAAGTAAAGTAACGCTTTTTTCAAAAGAAAAATCTGTTTTCTTTTAAATGAAAGTGGAGTCAATGAATTGTATAATTAAAACTTAACAATTTAAATCATAATCTATTATGTGCGGTATCATACTTATTAGAGTTGGACCCTATGTGAAGGTGTCTCGTGGATATGTCACCGACTGTGGATCACATGGTTCGCGGTTCGAGTCCCGCCGCAGCACTATGCATTTTGGCATTTCATTATCTATACTTTCGCCACACTTGACCCAGGTCATTTAAGTGTGTTAGAGCATCATGATGGCAGCAATGCTAAAACCGTGGTAGTAATACTGTGAAACGCCAGGAGTGTCAAGTCTGACAGACACTAGCGCTATACAAGAACCCGCTATTATTATTATCATTATTAGTATTATCATCATTTTTTGATTTGTATTATAATTAGTATCATTATTATCATTATGACTATTATTATTATTATTATTTAGCATACAGAAATACCTGAGAGAGGCATCCTAAGCGCATGCACGATATATTCAAGGGATGCCCAAGGCACCTGCAAAGTACATATTTTATCCTGGCTTTAGCCAAGCTGCCCGATAGCACTGGAAGCATTCAATGCATTTATTTTCTGTAAGGAAACCATTTACTACACCGAAGTTGAGAATAAAATGTAGATTAATATTTTACATTGGACATCAATGTCACGTCTGGGATTTGAAACACGAACCATCTGATCAAGACTAGACTGCGACACCTGCATCTTACATAATGTAATAAATCATGGTCTACTACGTTTGATGCACCATGGGTTGAGAAGTGGCAAACGTAAAATGACGTTTTGCCAAAGGACATCACTTTGCCTCTTACTGTGGGATTCGAACCGCGAACCATCTGGTCCAGAGTATGATACTAGACCACGGCACCTATATCTTACATAAAATAAAATTATTGTGTAATATTAGTATGCATTTACGACGCCTGGGTTGTTCGAGTCCGGTGCGAACCATGACATCTCTATATTAAATATTTCATGTTTAAATGACCAAGACCAGACCAATGCATCTCCATCTTGCATGCACATAATAATAATATGTTAGGTGTTCTAATGGCCTTATACAAAGCATTTTCGCCTTTTTTGGTATTTCCATTTTAACTTTCTATTATCTCAACCAAGCTTCGTGAGTCTTCTATTGTGACAGTGATTATAGTCTTCTGAATGGCGTGGCTGAGGGAAGCCCATCATATGCGGAAGTACTCCTCGCAAAAATTGTCGAGTCATGAGGAATCCATTTCACATAATAAAACTCTACGTTTCTTTATATTAGCGAAATAAATTAGAATCTTAACATCTAGCTATTAAAAAACAAAACGAAAGATCCATGGCAATGATAAGCATAATGATAATGAGCTACTTTTCGTTATGCGCATATAAAAATCTCAATGAACATGCAGAGTACCGGTTTTACGTCGTCTGCCCTAAAACAACCGAAGCATTTATAAAAATAAAAAAAAAATCCTTTCTACCGGCTCCCATGAGCTACACCCACTGGCTTTAAAGTGGAAAGTGTAGAATAATGTCTTCATTGATACGAACTTGACATCAGCGTCGCGATTGGAACTCCAGCCCATGGATATTTGTATGCACATATCTACACCCTCGACCATTTGATTTAGTTATGGGTCTCAGATAGATCTGGCCTAAACTCAGTTTGATTGCTCGAAATACATGCACCTCTAGCAGTGACATAGTTACGGTTGTCCAAAAAAAGAATTTTTCTTTTACCTAACTACCTACAACGACACGCTTCGAGATTTCAGATTTCATTCCCTGTATACAAATTATATTATGTTATCATACGCTGTATTTGACTTCAAAGTTGCAGAACAAGAACTGCATTCTTTATTGATTCGTGTTGGTTTTAAACACCACTGACTGTTACATTACTGTTTGTAAAATAACATAAAGAGAAATAGAACCGATTAAATAAATTATACAATGTACTTATAATGTCATTGAATCCTTTCTTTATATTCATAGTTTATGTCAATTACTACATTATGTGTCCTATTTCAAAAGCGGAGTATGAATGCCTATTATATTTAAATGTCATTCCTGTAAATCACTTTAATAATGAAAATAATAAATAATAGCCTAATAGTCCACTCCAAATTTTATTAAACCGAAACGGAAATTCTTTTTGCCCAATTGATCGTGAGCCCGGCAGCCACTGTGCAGCGCCAGATCGACTTTGTCTTCGTATGTTGTTTTCTAATTGCATCTTGGCATTAGACTGCAATCCAACATACTCATTTGATCTTTAAAAAACAATATTTTTTTTACCAAAAGACCAAAACCAGGCTTTGGATGTAGCGAAGCTTGAAATCATCTAAGAATTTTAACCGATTGATGAAAAGCTTAGAAATTACGTAAAGGAAATTTGATTATAAAAATGTATATTCTGGATCAGAGAATCGCTGCGAGTCGGAATCACATTTTCTTGTGCACAACACTAGCATTAGTTCATAGTTTCAAGACTATTATCATACATAAAGGTCATCTCTCTGAGAAGTATCACAATCCGAGCTTAATATTTTCCTATTATTCTGCATGTCTGAATAATTAGTATTTCATTCAGGATTATCCAATCAACTACAAAACGCATATAAAAAAAACAAAAGAACTTCATCGGCGTTTTCTGTTTTGCACATATTGAATTGGCTACAACCCACAAGACCATGAAGACCGTCTGCCCACGACCCTAGCATCATATCTCGTGATCCTTCGGACATCTTATTTGAGAATTCACGAGATTCACAAGACGGATATTGTTGTCGCTTCATGGGCTGTCGGTCTCCTAAGATGTCCTGAAGTATTGCAATTGTAATGTAAATCAATCACAGAGACTGAAAACCTCATGTTCTGTTATTCCTGTTACTTCGATAGAAGTATGCTCATGTATCCAATACGTGTCGTACCAGGCACTGTCATCTTTTACAGTCCTTACAATTAACAACTGAATTAAATTAAATGTTAATTTGTGTGTTTTTCGTAACTGAAGAATGGAAGATGGGATGGTTGAAGAAGGGCATGTGTTGAATACTATTAGATATACGCTTTGATATGTCAAATTTTCAAGAAAAATAAATCGAGAGAATTACATTTGTTCACATAATTAAATAATTACACAAATTTGTAACAGTATAAACAATTCATTTGTTATTTGCACATGGTTATTACCAGACATAGCAACTATAGAGATGCCACCCTGCATAACAGATGTTTTTGCTGCTTATGTTAGGGTTATTTTCGGTGGAGAAACCATTCAGCGCATTGATAAACTGTTCAGAGACTGTTCTTGAAATAAATTTGCACCATGAGTGATGGCTGATAGAAGATTTCTGTCCAAAATATATTCTAATTCTATAATGAATACGCCTTCCATGATTTGTTTTGTTTTCTGCAGCTTGTGAAGTATTGACGGCGCCTGAGAGCGGATCTCTCACTGCTGAAGAAGGATTTGGAGAGGGAGCGACTGTAACGTTTAGTTGTAACGAAGGTTACAGTCTCATTGGATCACCATCTACGACTTGTAACAACGATTTATATTCAAGACCTGTTCCTACATGTGTCCGTGAGTATCAGTAAAAAATACACTTAACTGAATAACGGGAAGGAAAGGGTCATGTATGCAATAATAACAAAGCAAGAAGACCTTAGATGTATGAATTTTATTGGTAGCCAACCTCATGGACCCCCGTGGTGAAAAAGAATTTTCTGTCCCATTAAGATGTTCCACCTTACCTTAGTAGTGGATTTAAATGAATGAATAGAAATAAATAAACAGATCAATAAACGAATAAATGAGTGATAATATATTGATACATTATAATGAACATATATTGAACAAAATTAGAGGATGATATAATATAAATGAATAAATCAATAAATCAATACAAAATATTCATTGAAGTACAGTGGGGAAATTTGCAGAGATTGATATCAATGATTTTGGATTATTGAAGACCGTGGCTCCTATGGCTGCTACACAGTAATCCTCCTTGCACACCAATATTACCTAGATCCGGAACCTGAATGGCACGGCATACAAGGTATTTCCTCCTACCAAGCAGATACCAAATACCACATAACTTACGCCTTTATAGTTGAAAGGGCTTACCATCTTACTACACTTAGACCGAGAGGGCCAAAAAAACAGAGCAAGAATTCGAACTATTTACCGCTCGTTTGAGAATCGGATAAACGAGCCGCAGTTTCACGGCGCCCATTTAAAAATCCAGATATTTTATTAAATGTTTATTTTCAGGATGTGTGCAGCTAAAAGATTAAAATAACACTACTTGACTTTAAAATTCATATCACGATACCATTTGCGTATCATATATTTTATGAACAGGATGAAGGAGGGGGGAGAGGTTAGCCTGGAAGACGCCCAGCAGAGAATACGCTGTGCGCACCTTTACACGGGTTACATGCGAGGGGGCGGCATCAACCCCACCATCTACCCTTACTGGCTCTACCACCACCAACATTGTCTTTTCCCCCATACTGGTTACCCCATTAAACAAGATAGCTTTTTTTTTTCTCGATCTTAGTTGACTGCAGTGATCCTGGGTTTCCAGTGGACGGGTCCCAAGAAGGGTCCCCAACCTACCAGGCTTACACTACGGTCTCGTTCGTGTGTGATCGTGGGTTCGGTTTGGTAGGGGCACCCACTATAACATGCGATGGTGGCACTTGGACTCTACCTGTTCCTGAATGTGTCGGTAAGTAGTTTGGTCGATGCCAGCTTTCAATTTTGGAAGCATAAACGTGTCAGCGGCAGATTTGTAAACGAAATTGATACTTAAAAATCACTATTTTGAAGTACATCAGAGTGAAAATCGGTGACTTTTAAACTTCTGAAGCAGGCCAAATGGGATTTTTAAGCTAGGAGGCTATTCTCGGGCACTAGTCAAAGGTATTTTTTGGTTCATTTATTCTCGTTTAGAGATGAATAAATGAATTAGCTCGTATCCTGCACATCAAAAAGTATTGTAACTTTATTAAATAATATCAAACAAGTAATCAAAATTGTATAAGATCAGGAATAATCGCTTTCAATTTCATTAATCTGTTGATGTATTTATATTGTAGCCAACTGTGCTGACCCAGGTACTCCATCTAACGGAGTCCAGATAGGGTCTCCCACCTATCTTCAAGGTACGACTGTATCTTTCGAGTGTGAACCAGGTTTCACATTGATTGGTGCTTCAGTCATCTCCTGTGAGGATGGAGAATGGGATAGAGGAGCGCCCACTTGTGCAGGTTTGTCTTAAATCTAGCTTCATTAATTACGGACGACAGACAACAAACGAAAAAGAGGGTTAATGCACACATTATACTTAACAAAATTGTTGTCTGTTCAGAGGCAAAAGGGTGTATAAAAGGTTTTATTAAAATGAACGTCCTCCTGGTATTCGGCAGACATTTTCCATGTAACGGAAACAAATTAAACTTTCACTATTAAATCAAGTACAATTGTTGTAGATATTTAATCTTAGACGACATGCTGTCTAAAATTTACACAAATGGCAGCAACAGCACTGAGGGAGGGGTGTAGGTCGATTTTTCCTCTGATTCTTTTTTCTAGGAGTTTGGTTATAATGAAGATTAATATTAATCACAGAAACCTAGATTAGGTAAGGAGAACGCAGTCTTAGACTACAAACATGGTAATTTTCTTATAATTTAAAGCAATAAAAGATGAGATGAATACAAATATACCCTACTGTACTTAAATCTTGACAGAGTGGCTCGCACTAGCATCCCTAGTGAAGTGTATAATCATGGCCCGTTTTAAACATTGAAAACTTTGTGTGCCACTCCTCATGCCACAATTGAATATTCTTATCTGAACAAAAATGACAACGAAAACATCAAAGAGCTCATTTTCTTCACAAACATTTGCATCTTTCAGCGGACTGCACTGATCCGGGTACTCCGGTTGATGGAACTCAATCAGGTTCCTATGGTAACGGAGACACAGTTTCGTTCACATGTGATGATACATTTACTCTGGTAGGAGCAAGTATCATCAGTTGCTTGGGTGGAGACTGGACTGATGAAGTACCAGTTTGTTACGGTGAGAATACAATATTTGTTATTTTACTAACTCTGTTAGGGCATGTTCGAGCTATGTTCTCATTTTGTGTCCCATACGTTACCAGGTATTGAGTGATTATGATCAGGAAGTGATATCAGGGCCCCGTCTTTCAAAGAGTTGATATCAATCGTAACTTATTTGCGATTGATATCAATCGTAACTATGTACATAAGACATAGGAGACTGTAAACTTGTGATTGATTGGAGGACTTACGATTGATTTGGATCGATCGTGACTCTTTGTAAGACGGGGCCCAGATGTGCCACTTTACTTTATGTAAGGACTGATCCAAGCTCAGTATGGCTGTGAACCTAATGTGATGATCAGGAATACTAAATTCTTTGATCTGGTCGGCAACATAAGGGACAAAAAAGTTTGGACTTGCGATTGAATCAATGTCTACAGTTCTGCAAGGCCCACATTTAACCCTTACAGACACTGGTATCAAAGGCGTCACCCTTATCACCGAGAGAGAAAGGGAGAAGCATCATTCATTATAGTGTTATCTCATTAGTTATTAATATCAAATTTCCTGTCTATAGGCACCGTCGATTTAGGTGCCGAATAATATATTAGTACAACAAATTCACCGTCCACAATTTTACACAATACATTATCGCCAATACATCGCTAGGACCTCTTATGCAAAGATCTGATATAGATATTGATAAGAAGCTATATATAAGATTTCTCATCTAAACTATTTTAGGGAAAGTTGTTCAGTGTCTGACAAGCAGCCCTCATAACAAGTTTTATCCTACCACTTTTCATTGATCCAGCTCAATGTGGTGATCTGGGAACATTGGAGGACGGCACCAAGTCGGGTGGAGTAGAGTACGGGGACACACTCACCTATGTCTGCAATGAGGGATTCACCCTGGTCGGAGCTTCTGAGCTAACATGTACAAGCAATGGCTGGGACACTGATCCACCCGTCTGTTACCGTGAGTAAATATACTAACGTAAATAACAACCATCACAGCATCTCTAATAATAAAGAGGAAATGTCATTGATAATAATAATGATAACAATAATAATAATGATAACATCAAGAGTTGGATATATACAACACTTCCTTTCAGTAGAGTATTATGTGTCATGTTCTGTGACTTTGTTCTATTTTTTTAGAAAGCTGCACAGATCCTGGCACTCCCTCGTTTGGCAGTCAGTCAGGAACATACGAAAATGGAGATGTTGTAGAATTCTCCTGTGACAGTGGATATACCCTCATTGGTGCATCACAGATCACTTGTGAAGATGGAACATTTTCAGCGGAAGCCCCAACCTGTCAAGGTATGATACGGCATCTAATACGAAGTGATTGTTATCTTAGGAACCTGTGCTGCCATTCTTGATTGATAGAGTATCGACTTTCTAAATACATGTATCTAGAACATTGTTGTTGTCTCTTGTATTTAAAAAAAACCTACATGACCGCTGTCTTAAATTCCCTCTGAATACAAGAAAATGTGATTTAATTTATATTAACTACTTTAAAATCCATATAAACTAGTTTCATCTTGGTCAGTGGGCCATATCTAAGACAAAGACGAATAGAACAAAAACACATATGTATTAAGCAAAGAAAGGGAGTAATTGTGATGTTTGTCACAAATTAACACAATCAGAAAGACAAGGTAATCATAAAAAATCCACTAAATTTGGGCAATTTTTCTTTTCCTACCCAATTTGTTTAATATTTTGCTCATTTTGAAGTAATTCAATATTTTGACTCTAATTCCACTAAATGTTATTCAAGTTTGGAAAATAGCCAAAGTTGGTTGGACACATAATTAACTTCGTACTGCGCAAATTTATATTTTATACTTGATGGAGTTATGTAGCACATAGTAACACTTAATGCTACTGCTAATCATTTTATTTACTGACTACCAACTGCAATATTACGACATGAACAATTCATTCACTATTTCACCAGCCGACTGTTCGGACCCAGGAACCCCAGTAAACGGAGCCCAATCAGGATCATATGGCAACGGTGATACAGTGACATTCACGTGTGATGCCTCATACACATTGGTAGGAGCCAGAATCATCACCTGTCTCGGAGGTCCTTGGAGTAACGAAGTTCCAGAATGCATCGGTGTGTAGGCCTACAATTATTTCTGTATTCTAATAAACATAATACTACAAGATTTAGATGTTATATCGAAGATTCAAACATAATCACAATATTCCCCGAAATCATGGGTTCAAAAGATATAGCTTTGACATTATCATATATAATCCGGTCACAAAATTCTCGTAGCAGTGCAGTAACATAATACAAAATATCAGAAAGCTGGTTTCGTAGCAGCTTTTGGGAAGGCGTGTTGACTTGACTGCAATCGTCGCATTCATATTTCTATAGGACATCCGTTAGAAACAAGATATTCATTCTTCCGAAAAATGTATTTATCTTATTTCCAATCTCCATCTATTTATATATGATAAAGAGATCAATTCATGTAGCTGTTGCCAAGAGTACTTCTGCTGACGTACATGTTAACGTCTCTTTACCCCTTACAGCGGCATGTGGTGATCCTGGAACATTGGAGGACGGCACCAAGTCGGGTGGTGTGGAGTATGGGGACACACTCACCTTTGTCTGCAATGAGGGATTCACCCTGGTTGGAGCTTCTGAGCTAACATGTACAAGCAATGGCTGGGACACTGAGCCACCCGTCTGTTATAGTAAGTCTGAACATAAATGACAATTTTCTATCAAGGATAAACTATTCAAACTATATTAGGTACATGTAGATACCAATAACTAGGCGCCGTGTCTGTTACTTTGCTTGATATGTTGTGATACACAGTGTCATATTGTGGGAACAGAAATTGAGAAGGCACTGGCATCAACAACTTTTTTATTCAATTTTTTCACTCCAGTTTTCCCTATTTTACCATTCGGCATGTGGCCCCAACCCTCATGCCCTTTCTGTGATAACGGCACTGTTCAAGAATATGCACTGACCATTATTTAGCACTGCTTCGCGAGAAAAACAGTTTTCCATCATTCTTTCTTAATATTTTTCAAGGTAACTGTGAAGACCCAGGTACGCCAGCCTTTGGTAGTCAATCTGGAACCTTCGACCACGGCGATGTTTTAACTTTCGAATGTAACCAGGGTTACACACTGATTGGTGCATCTCAGATCACCTGCGATGATGGAGCTTACAACGCAGACATTCCTGATTGTGAAGGTAAGTAGTTAATCACATACTCCCGTAATATCCTTCCTTCGATCAGTCTGTATTTGCCGTAACCGGAACTTTTATGTTTCGGAAAAAAATTAGTTTGAATTAGTTTTACTGATAAAATTATATCCATGTAACAAACCAACATATTAGGCTATGTGTGGCAATATTGTAGTACCGGAAAGAGTCAGGTCCGCCTGTAGTATATACTCAACATGAACACGATACAAAATTGTTTGAGTTATACCGCTATTTCAAAAAAAGTATATATATATATATATATATATCAAGACATTTCTAATAAGACAATGTATGCAATGGATTGACCGATGTATTCCACGAAAGTAATCAAAAAGAGCACAAACGCGTGTAACGGCGGGCTACATAAGTATGTTGCGAAGTTAAGTGTCTGTTTCATCACACTAAACACATGTCTACAAATGTCATTTCCCTTTTATATTACATAATATTAGGTGATGTCACTGTATCAACGGATTCACCGGCTGGCACAACGCAAGGATCAAAACAAACAACTGTTGCTGCAGCTACAACTAAAGAGGCTTCGGTAACATCTACACCGACTAGCAAAGTGACTAGTGATAAAGGAACCACAGTAGAAGACCGTCCTACAACAACAACAACCGAAGTGACAACTGAATTCAGGGAAACAACACTAGAAGTGGATGTCGAAACGACAAGACCCGGGCCCTCAACAAGACCACCTCAGCCAACCACATTAAGTTCTTCCTCATCTAGTACAACAACACGTGTCTCCCCAACAACTGCTGCTGGAGCTACCACTACAGATGTTGCAGCTACTACGATACGGGAGAACGAGGAAACGACACCTGTTCTGACAACGGCTGATACGGGAACAACTTTAGGAAGTCGCCCTTCAACAACACAACATGGTGTTAAAACAACGGAAGAAAGGGAAACTACACCAATAATCGACGTTGAAACAACGAGGCCAGAACCTTCCACTAGACCGCATCGACCAACCAGCCCAAGTGTCTCTACCAGACCTCTGCCTGAAAGCACTACGCGCGATTACTTCTCACAATCCACCACCATCGATATTGTAACATTACCTACTCGGATGATGACTACTGATGAATCATCACCAGAACCTCCAACGAGACCTCGCCCAAGATGCCCACCAATCATGGCCCCTATGCACGGATCTTACAGACGGTATGATTGGTATCGCCGTGGGGAGAAGGTTGTTTTCTCATGTGATCATAACTACGTCCTCATCGGGCCAGAATGGATCATTTGTTTTGATGGAGAATGGAGTGGTCCTGTACCTGAATGTAAAAGTGAGTACATCTTCCCGTATAGTTACATTCAATGGTTTATGTTTGCCAAGTGTATATAATGGTAACTAGTAATACTTTATTTCAATGTTTTTAAGCTTCTAAATTCAAAGTACATTGCAAGCCATAATGGAGTCAATTATAAGAGCTTATACAGGATATATCGATAAAGATATAGCTTTCAATGTCGTCGTTGCTAGCATTGTCATCATTCATTATATTCCTACGTGATATCATTATCCATTTTTTAAAATATCCCTTTTTTGTTTCACTTGTCTTTATAAAATAGTAACCTGCGGTCATTATCCTCCTCCTCCAAGGCATGGTTATACCCTTACTCCCGATAAATACATTCCATCTCGTCCTTCATCATGGACACCTCGACCAGGTTATGGAAGAATGGTGCCGGTCTCACGAGCCTCATTTCCCGACGGTATGAGGGGAAACGACACTTTAAGTGACTTATTCGATGAGGCCGACGAATTTGATAATGTACAAGATCGTCTTGGAGCATTAAACTTCCCGAACATTGGAATAGGAAATCCATTTGCGGGTGATGACGAGGAATCCGTCACAGCCTCTGCAGGCGCAACCGGAGATTCTGGAAATGGGGGATGGGGACTTCCTAGCGGGGGTTGGGGGATTCCTAGCGGTGGCATCGATTTACCTGATATAGACATACCTTTTATCGGTGGTGGAGGTAACCCTGGAGATATGGTGACGTTTTCTCCTGGATTGACCCTACCCTCGGTCACCTGGGAAGGTGGTGTTTCTCCTGGTGATTCATCCAACGGGTTTCCGGATTTTGGCAACGTCAATTTACAAGCTGTACAGGTCATCCAACAAATAATTGACATTACGATGGATATAGACTGGCAGATCATAGATTCTGAATCTTTCGTTATGATGCGTCTTCTACGTGAATTGATCAGAATTGTGAGCGACGTTATTATGGCAACTAACTGGGAAAATGGTGATCTATCTACCGTCAACTGGGAGGGTATGAACGCATCCGCATTGCCGATGCCGAGTATGCTCCGAGACGGTCTAACTGTGATCCTATCAACTGATTGGCAGAACTATGATTGGACATCTCTTGATTTCATCCATTTTCCAAGTTTTATGAGGGAAATCATGTATGTCATAACGGATACTGATTGGTCTACGGTTGTGGATATCTCAGAAGCTATCGCTGCTATTCAACGTCCGGTATTTATGATTGATGATCTACCTGATATTGACCTTTCTCGTATCAATACAACACGCCTTTCAATAAACGTAGATGCTCTACGACTCTTAGGAACAGAGTTTCTCGATAGTGGGAACGTATCGGATGTTAATTGGGAAGCCGTGGTTGAAATAATCAATTTGAACCTTCCCGAAGGATTTCCGATGATCCGATGGGAAATCGAAGGAACGTACTTACCTTTCTTGGATTGGAGTACGATGAACGTAACTGCAATGAATTTGGAAAATATCGAATGGTTCAATATGTCAGCGCTCCCTGAATTTATCAGGGAACTGACACTTTTCTTTCTTTCAACAGACATGGAAGTTATAAGAGCCGACGATATACTGCATATACTACCCATTCCAGATGGTATTAGAGACATGGTCACATTGGCAATGAATTTCAACTGGAACATGCTGAACATGACGGGAATGAATAATATGCCAGTACCTAGTACAAGTTCTGATTTGATCGCAATAGTCTCTCGAATTTTGCGTCAGAATCCCATCGACTGGAGTCTTCTCCGAAACTACACTGACCTGGACTTGATGAACATGTACAACACGAGTTTGACAGATATGCCAATACCAAATGCACTGCGTCCTTTCCTTTCCGGCTGGAGTGATTTTAACATGACTGATATTCCTTACGTCGAGTTACTCCGACCTTATCTCGAAAGCTTGATGAATATAGATTGGGAGAGCTTTGATGGCAACAGCACAGATTTCAGAAATATGAGTCTACCAGATTCCTTCCGAAACATTCTAGAATTTATAGTTTCAACAGACTGGGAAAACCTTGACGCTACGGTTCTTGAAAGCATCATGCCAGCATCGGTCCAAAACATTATGTTCATTGCAAGACACCTGGACATGACTTATCTTGAATTGATAGAGTTCTCGTTGCCTATATTACCATTGCCAGAGTATGTAAAGTACTGGATAGAGATGGCAATCAATTTCGACATGCAAGACATTGATGTTAATCAAATGAATATGACCGCTGTTCTTCCCGACGAATGGAGGGAATACTTAATGATGTTGATGAATATAGACTTGGAAAGCATCCGCTTGATCAATGTTACGGATTTCATCATACCTTCACAAGTTCGGGAGTTTTTCCTTTTCCTTAATGGTACGGACTGGATCAAGCATAATTCCACAGATATCCTGATGAGTCTACCGCTTCCAGATCAGGTCAAATCGGTATTGTTCGTCTTGGTTAACTCGGACTGGGACACTGTAGACCAGTCAAATATTGATGTAATCATGAATGAAATTTACTCCGTGTTGATGAATTTGGATCTGGAACTTTTGAGAACTTTTGATTTGGATGCAATTGTTAATTTGCATGAAATGCTACAACCGTTTATCCTCATCGACTGGGAAAACTTTGACTGGACTAACGACAACATCACAAATCTTCCCATTAATCCTGCTGCCAGCCGATTTCTGATAATGGTGATGAGGACAGATTGGGAGAATATCAACTGGGATCAGATCGACCTGTCTGCTCTCTCAATCCCAGACAAGGTCAAGAGTTTTATATTTACCATGACAAAAATGCGATGGGATGCAGCCAATTGGACTGAAATGGTGGAAAATTTGCCAATTCCTCAGGGTAATAGGGATTTCCTCCTAATGCTGATGGATGCAGAAATCCAGGAATATATCTTTGATTTGTTAAATAAACTTATGATGATGAACTGGGAGAACTTTGATTGGATAAATTTCATGCCTGACATGGAAATGAAAGGGTTTGACTGGGCGATGATCCTAGATGTTCTAAATCTACCCATTTCAGAGGATTTTAAGAATGTATTATTGGTGATGTTCACCTCGAGCAGAGAGGACTGGGATCTGTCAAATCTTGATACATCAATGTTTCCCGATCAACTGTCCGAATTTCTTTACCTCCTTGAAAGTATGGATTGGGAAAACATTGACCTCATGCAAGCAGTAGACCTCACGAACCTGCCCATACCTGATCAGATCAAAGACATGCTCATGATGATGGCACAGATTGACTGGGAGAGTTTTGACTGGATGAACATTGACTTTACAGTGATAAGGGAACTCCTGGGAGGATTGATGAACATGGACATGGGAAATGTCGAATGGTCTGAGGTCATTGATCTTTCTGGTTTACCAATATCTGATCAAATGCGAATGTATCTGGAGATGCTGATCACATTAGACTGGGAAAACGTTGAATGGAGTGATGTCATCGACATTTCAGGTCTTCCAGAACCCATCAAAGCACTGGTACTAAGAATGATGAGCATGGACTGGGAAAACATGGATATGACACAGCTTTCGATGCCAGATCAGTTAAGGATGTACATCATGATGATAACCCAGTTTGATTGGGCCAATTTTGATTGGACTCAGGTTATCGACCTATCTGGACTTCCTATCCCAGATCAAATGAAATTGGTCCTTGAAATGCTCATGACTATGGATTGGAATAACATGAGTTGGGAACAAATTGATCTGTCAATGATTCCTATGTCCGATCAAGTTAGAGAGGTTCTCGAGTTGATGATGCTTGTTGACTGGCAAATTGTTGACTGGGCACAAGTGATTGACCTGTCTGGTCTTCCATTTTCAGACAATACTAAGTTGTTCCTCGAAGAGTTAATGAGGATGGACTGGGAAAACCCTGACTGGAGTGAAATGGACTTTTCGAGACTACCGCTGTCTGAAGAGATGAGAGATATGCTTCAAATGATGTTGACCGTGGACTGGAATGAGTTTGATTGGACTCAAGTTATTGATCTTTCTGGACTTCCCATCTCTGATCAAATGAAGCTTGCCATTCACTGGATGATGAATATGGACTGGGCAAGCAATGATTGGATGGGCATGGATAGTATGATGGAGCGTGCCATGGCTTTTTTACATAGATTAGACTCAATTGTTTCTGATCTACTTCACCGCATTTTCTATGACATGTACAACAAGATCTTAAAGTTTCTGTTTAGGCTAGACTTACCTTTTCTCCCTGATCTACCACGTCCTCGACCACCTCCAATTTCTGGTGATAGTATTACGTATGTCTGTAAGAGAGGTTTCGAGCTAATTGGATCATCTGTACTAACCTGTACGAATGACGGTTCGTGGAGCAGTTTGCCTCCTGATTGTGAGAGTAAGTACTCTTTGAAATAACAAATTTCTTAAATAGTACTGTTTCGTACATGGTATTTATTTGACATGATGAACATTTGTATGATCACTTATAATCGAGCGAATTTTTGTAATACTGATTGAAAAAAAAAATTGATGTGCAACCAAAATAATACAGAAATGAAATACGTAAAAATCGACCAATTAGATATGCGTGTTTTTTAATGATATATATACAAATTTGCACTATTTAATATTTTCTGTTTTTATGGATTTTATTGTATTTTTTTTTTCTTTTTTGGTTTGGCTTTAGGACTTTCTAAAATCATTTTCTTTGGCTCTTTCTTTTTAAGGAATAAGGCCAACACAACCCCCTCGTCCTACTGAACGGCCCAGACCAACTGGAAGGCCTACACCCTCAATACCTTCAAGGACGACTATATTTGAATTTACAACAAATGAAGCAAGCACAACCCCAAATAACAGAGCAACATCTGAATCCTCAACACCCACAGAACGGCTGCGTCCAACTGAAAGACCAAGGCCTTCAGAAGCTCCGAGATCAACTACTTTCGAATATACAACAGAAGCAGAAGAAACAACTCAAAATGACAGACCAACATCTAAATCCTCCCAAACGACTGAAATATCCACTACAGAAAGAGATCAAGGAACTACCATTGATGATGAAGTGACTACTCCAAGATCGGATCTACAAACTACGTCAGAGGCAGCAACGAGTATAGTGGTTACAACCGAGGAAGCTTCGTCTGCACCGACAACACCTGCAGATCCATGTTCTTCGAATCCTTGTGTTTCAGATGTCAACGCAGATTGCGTCTCATTGGGTGACACATACGAATGCCAGTGCCAGGCAGGATACGCTAGGGACTCAAACAATACGTGTACATGTAAGTTGGTTAGTTTGCTAGGATACTATGTGTGTTCTTGTCTATAATCAACAAGGGGACTGACAGCTTTAAGTCCTCTCCGAGGGACTTGATAATGAGGATTAATACCTTACCAAAGGCTCTAGCGCATCAACTATGTTTTGAACCTGGGACTTCCCGGTTACGAGATACTTGTTCTGCAACTGAGCTAAAGCACCTCCTCATAAAAAGCATAAAATAAAAACCTTCTAGTGTTCAGGAAAATGATTTATCATTTCACCTATTTCACCTGTAATGCTCAGAATATTAATCACAACATAGTTGTTACAATATTTATATACACGTTTAATGTAATATATCCTCAACCAGTCAGTATTTTCATTTACTATTTTCATTTAGTAATGATGATACCTTTAAATCATAGTGAATATATGATAGACCTATTATTTTATTTTAATCCATCTTGCAGCAACCCAGCAGTTTGCAGCAATGATTCGAATCACCGAGGTAAATGGAGGAACTGCCTCCTTTACAGAAGACCTGCAGGATAAAACATCACCAGCTTTCCAGACTCTAGCTACTGACATAGAAAACACGGTAAGCGTAGAAGAAATTATCCATCAGTGGCTGTCATAAATTTATGTAAACGTTGGTTGAAGTTTGAAAGAGTAGCTTATTCTCTTCAGTTTAGCTAAAATGTGGACATTTTATAGTACGTGTAAGAAAATGTAGGCATACAAATGATTATCGGCAATTAATAATCAGGAAAAAATGTAATCCGTTAGAGCATTTAAAGGCCGTCAATACTACTGGGCCAGAAGGGATTAGACCACACAGCGAGGTCACTGACAGGTGGCTATCTCATTAAATCAGCTCTCAACCAACATAAGAAAAAGAGGATCATGGGGGACCAACAGGCACCGATTGGGGAAGTTTTCTATAATTAGAGGGGCAAGTAGCTACAAGTAGGACAGTGGGCTTTAAGTTTATGATCGTTTTACTCTTCACTATTTTTTCATCAGTTTACCTTTAAAAAAAATAATAATAATAATAATAATAATACATAACATTTATTAGGCGCTTAATACTGATGTTTCTAAGCGCACAGTGTTCTGATTAAGAGAAGACTATAACCCGTTGAATTAAATTAGAAGAAAAAGCAAAAATACAAAAGTAACATAGATAAGGTAAGAAAAACAGTGGCAATCAACTAAATAAAGACAAATATGGTGCGCACCTCCATTGACCGACGCACAACTGCAATTTACAATTTGAAAAGATAGGTTTTGAGTAGAGATTTGAATTGAGATACAGAGGGGGCGCAGTGAATAAAGGCGGGCAGTTTGTTCCAGAGAGCGGGGGCAATAACTGAAAAGGCGCGGTCACCATACCGGGTGTTAGTGCGGGGTCCGTTTGCCTGTGGCTGTTTGTGTGTTTTATCAATTGACGCATCTGCCTCTTTTAATCATTTATTATCAAGAGCCAATATTCAAGTACAAGTACTTACATGTACAAGTACTTACATGTATAATGATTATCGTATGTCTTCACCTTTTCATAGCTGGACATGATTTACTTGATGAGCTCTCTTGCTGATTCGTATCTTGGAGCCACAGTCAACGGTTTCTCGAACGGCTCTATCGTTGTGGATTACACCGTCAAATTCAGGGACGAGGAAACCACCATACCAACGAATACGACGACCAACACAACGATGCCGACATCGATTGATTCCACAACCGTTGTCTTAGCGTTCACAGAGTCGTTGAAGATGGCGATGGAAACGGGTACTGTCAATGTCAGTATCGATGAGTCATCTGTGATGGTTACTGGTGAGTGCAGATTGATGCGGTTCGTTTTGTCAGTCATCAATCCCCATCAGTGTGGAAGGAGTCGAGACCAGGACTTGATGGGGAGAACGGTTTTTCCAGGTCTAGGTCTTGAAAATTGTGGCCTACCACATTTATGCTTTCTTGAAATTAACATTGTCACTATCGTTAGTAGTCCAAATCAAAAATAATGTGACGACCTGTTATCCTTTATTATAACAAGTCTAGAATTTGCTCACTTGTGCATTATCATACTAGTCCAAATACACTGATATTCCTAAGGTAATATTCAATCCTATCTCAGTGGTAAATTTGTTTGTTAAACTGTTCTCAGTGAGAAAGAAAAACAAGTTTTTTTAAAATAAATTTTATTAGATCTGGATGAATGTGCCTCACGCGATGACAATGACTGTGATGACGATGCTGTCTGCATTAACACTGAGGGGTCGTTTAACTGCCGTTGTCGTGAAGGATTCATCGATCTTTCACTAAACATCCGCCAACCCGGAAGAACTTGTTCTCGTAAGTAGCAGTTCATGAGATGCCCATTGAAAATTTTAGTGATTTTATTTATTATAGATGCCAGGACAATACTATAGTCTTCTCAGTTCTGCTGATGGCTCCTGATTTTTGCAAGGACTGACTTAAATAACCAATGATATCTGTTATCAACCATCTAGATAAACATTATTTACACGTACTTGGTATATAAACGGATTCGAGATTGTGGTTTGTAGGCTTGAAGATACTATTTTCTTCTCTTTTACGTAGTGCCAAGCACGATGCCACCACCTCCGTCTAACCCCTGTACCAGAAACCCATGTGCCTATGCTCGGGCAGAATGCATCGTTGTTGGCAGATTCTTCAAGTGCGTTTGCCGACCTGGATTTGCTTTCAACCCCGATGGTGTCTGCAAATGTAAGTTTAAATTGATTGCACATAAATATGCGAACATCATTATATAAGGAAGGTATTACGCAGTCTAAATTATTTGGTGCCACTTATGGATAGACGTCTTTGCATTCGGTCGAAACTTCAATGGACTGCCAAAGCACTGTGTTACAATACATTTCTAAAAGGTGTCGCGTATGCAACAATGGACAGTTCCAAACAAATATCGTCCAATTTGTAAAAGTACACCGTCGTCAAAGTTCATGTATTCGGAAACGCTCATCATGGTAATGTTTTCTCTAACTTTTATCGTGTCAGAGTTTAAGAAAATAATACAATTTATATATTTGATAGAAGAATGTTATAGAAAAGCTATTGCGCATGTTATCCTCTACATCATACATGTGTTTGTTTTTTTCATAGTAACCTGTGGTCCTTTCCCCTATCCACCACGATATGGATACGCCATCCTGTACGACAACCGCCCACCGGGCATGGAGGCACCGACGACTCCAAGTGGAATGAAAGGAAACGAGTCCACACCTGGCTGGGAATGGCCTGTCACGAGAGATCTCTTCGGAGATGAATTCACTACGGCGTCCAATGACTTGTGGACGGACGAGATCAATTGGTCTGGTAACATCGGTGATGTAGCGTCTCATATTGGAAGTCTGAATTTCCCAAACTTTGGAGTTGGAAACCCATTTGAGGAAACAACCGGTTTGGAAGGAGCAACGACAGATTCGGGAAATGGCGGTTTCTTTGGTGGCCTACCAAATGTCGACTTGCCTAATGTGGACATACCCAACGTCGACATACCCAATATCGGTATACCAGCAGTTAGTATCCCTAACACGGGAGCAACGGAGGTTATGCAACAAATCTTGGACATTGTGATGGGTATTGATTGGCAGAATACTGATTTCGAAGTACTTCGTAGAATAATCGAGACAGTTCTTGAACTCGTCACTAACACAATATCGGGAGACAGTGAACACTCCGTCATAGATTGGATGAATATGAATACAACTGTTTTAACTGGTATGATTCCAACTATTGATAACCGTACGCTAAATCTTATTACCGTGGTCGGAAGAGAGATTATAGTCAATATGAACCGGTCTGAGGTGAACTGGGAAGCATCTATAGCTGCATTGAACTCACTTCTTCCTCAAGGTTTACCCAGAATCCAGTTGTCAACGGATGGGAGTTCCGGTGTCATACTTGACTGGAGTAGCTTTAATATGACATCACTACCTTTGCCAGATAACTTCAGACAGGCAATCACAATGGTCATGGATTGGCAGAATACCAACTGGAGTCACATCAATGCGATTCCAGAATTCATCAGGGTACTGATCGAACTCTTCCTAACAACAGACATGGAAAATATAGGAGCCGACGATATACTGGCTATACTACCCATTCCAGATGGTATTAGAGAGATGATCACAATTGCAATGAATTTTGACTGGGACAGGCTAAACATGACGGGAATCAATGATACGCCCGTACCTTCCTCAGCAGTTGACTTGATCGCTATAGTCACTCGTATTTTGCGTCAGAATCCCATCAAATGGAGTCTCCTCCGAAACTACACTGGCCTGGACTTGATGAACATGTATAACATGAGTTTGACAAATATGCCAATACCAAATGCACTACGTCCTTTCCTTTCTGGCTGGAGTGATTTTAACATGACTGATATTCCTTACGTCGAGTTACTCCGACCTTATCTCGAAAGCTTGATGAATATGGATTGGGAGAACTTTGAGGGCAACAGCACAGATTTCAGAAATATGAGCCTACCCGATACCTTCAGAAACATTCTAGAATTCCTAATTTCAACAGACTGGGAAAACTTTGACACTACGGTTCTTGAAAGCATCATGCCAGAATCAGTCCAAAACATTCTGTTCATTGCTCGACACCTGGACATGACTTATCTTGAATTGATAGAGTTCTCGTTGCCTATATTACCATTGCCAGAGTATGTAAAGTCCTGGATAGAGATGGCAATCAATTTTGACATGCAAGACGTCGATTTTAATCAAATGAATATGACCGCTGTTCTTCCCGACGAATGGAGGGAATACTTAATGATGTTGATGAATATAGAATTGGAAAGCATCCGCTTGAGCAATGTTACGGAT
This sequence comes from Hemicentrotus pulcherrimus, assembly GCA_003118195.1. Classification (NCBI taxonomy): domain Eukaryota; kingdom Metazoa; phylum Echinodermata; class Echinoidea; order Camarodonta; family Strongylocentrotidae; genus Hemicentrotus; species Hemicentrotus pulcherrimus. The sequence goes on from BEXV01000901.1 coordinate 85,663, forward strand.
TTCTTAATGCCTTCGCAAGTTCGGGAGTTTCTCCTTGTTCTAAATGGTACAGATTGGTCGGGTATTGATATAGACAGAATACTGTCCCTGATGATGAACATGGGCTGGGAGCTTCCCGATGGATTCGACTTCTTAAAAATATTAAATCAGTCGATACCGCAGAACGTTCAAGAAATGCTACAACCATTTATCCTCATTGACTGGGAAAACTTTTACTGGACAAACGACAACATCACAAATCTTCCCATTAATCCTGCTGCCAGTCGATTTCTGATAATGGTGATGAGGACAGATTGGGAGAATATTAACTGGGACCAGATTGATCTTTCTGCTCTCTCGATCCCAGACGAGGTTAAGAGTGTTATATTTACCATGGCAAATTTGCGGTGGGATGCAGCCAATTGGACTGAAATGGTGGAAAATTTGCCAATTCCTCAGGATGATAGGGATTTCCTCCTAATGCTGATGGATGCTGAAATCCAGGAATATATCTTTGATTTGTTAAATCAACTTATAATGATGGACTGGGAGAACTTTGATTGGATAAATGTCATGCCTGACATGGAAATGAAAGAGTTTGACTGGGCGATGATCCTAGATGTTCTAAATCTACCAATTTCAGAAGATTTAAAGAATGTTTTATTGGTGATGTTCACTTCGAGCAGAGAGGACTGGGATATGTCAAATCTGGACACTTCAATGTTGCCCGATCAATTGTCCGAATTCCTTTACCTCCTTGAAAGTATGGATTGGGAAAACATTGACCTCATGCAAGCAGTAGACCTCACGAACCTGCCCATACCTGATCAGATCAAAGACATGCTCATGATGATGGCACAGATTGACTGGGAGAGTTTTGACTGGATGAACATTGACTTTACAGTGATTAGGGAGCTCCTGGGAGGATTGATGAACATGAACATGGGAAATGTCGAATGGTCTGAGGTCATTGATCTTTCTGGTTTACCAATATCTGATCAAATGCGAATGTATCTGGAGATGTTGATCACATTAGACTGGGAAAACGTTGAATGGAGTGATGTCATCGACATTTCAGGTCTTCCAGAACCCATCAAAGCACTGGTACTAAGAATGATGAGCATGGACTGGCAAAACATGGATATGGCGGAGCTTCCGATGCCAGATCAGTTAAGGATGTACATCATGATGATAACCCAGTTTGATTGGGCCAATTTTGATTGGACTCAGGTTATCGACCTATCTGGACTTCCTATCCCAGATCAAATGAAATTGTTCCTTGAAATGCTCATGACTATGGACTGGAACAACATGAGTTGGGAACAACTTGATCTGTCAATGATTCCTATGTCCGATCAAGTTAGAGAGGTTCTTGAGTTGATGATGCTTCTTGACTGGCAATCTTTTGACTGGACACAAGTGATTGACCTGTCTGGTCTTCCATTTTCAGACAATACTAAGTTGTTCCTCGAAGAGTTGATGATGATGGACTGGGAAAATCCTGATTGGAGTGAAATGGACTTTTCGAGACTACCGCTGTCTGAAGAGATGAGGGATATGCTTCAAATGATGTTGACCATGGACTGGAATGAGTTTGATTGGACTCCAGTTATTGATCTTTCTGGACTACCCATCTCTGATCAAATGAAGCTTGCCATTCACTGGATGATGAGAATGGATTGGGCAAACACTGATTGGATGGACATGTCTGCTTTGCCGATGTCGCAACATGTTATTGATCTCATCCATTTCATGAATGGTATTGATTGGGAAAACTTCGACTGGACCACCGTCATTGACCTCTCCGGACTACCTTTACCAAAACCACTCAAACCAATCATGGATAAATTGTGGGCGTTTAGTACTGCGGTGGATGCACTTGTACATGAAACATACTGGAAGTTCATCCACTTCCTAGAGTCGCTAGATTTGCCTTTCCTACCTACATTATCTCGACCAAGACCTCTTGAATTTGTAGGAGACAGTGTGAAGTACATCTGTAAGGATGGCTTTAAACTGATTGGAATGCCGGTCTTGAGGTGTACAGCTGATGGGTCCTTCAGTGGCATGCGACCGATGTGTATGAGTAAGTAAATGCAACTTCAAAAGAAATAATATATGATCCCCTAAGAAATTGTTACAGTTTGCTCGTAGATAATTAAGACAGTCATTTGCAGATTCCATTCAGCTGTCAGACCTTGGGATGTCCTTTCCAATGTTTGATTTGATTTTCTTGTATTAATCGATGTCTGTCTGACTTATTTCACATAATTTGCCGGATGGCTTTGTAATATACTAAATTATACCATGCAAGTTTTGCAAGAAACGATAAGTCATACGGACTAGAACCTTTTTTTATATAAATTACCATAAAGTGTTTTTCAAAATATACTTGGATATGGATGATATTAAAGTCTTAGGTTTCATATTTTCTTGATTAAAGACTTTTATAAAACTCACTTCTTTCCTTATCTCTTTTCCAGGAATAAGGCCAACAGAACCACCTCGTCCAACTGAACGGCCTAGACCAACAATACGGCCTCGTCCAACTGAAAGGCCTACACCCTCAGAACCTTCAAGGACGACTCTTTTCGAATTTACAACAATGGAAGAAAGCACAACCACAAATAACAGAGCAACATCTTCACCCTTCCAAACACCTAAAGAATTTACAACAGAAGTAGAACAAACAACTCAAAATGACAGAGCAACGTCTACAAACTCCCAAACACCTGAAGAATCTACTACAGAAAGATATCAAGGAACTACCATTGATGATGAAGTTACGACTCCAAGATTGGATCTACAAACTACGTCAGAGGCAGCAACAAGTAAGATGGTTACAACCAAGGAAGCTTCACCTGCACCGACAACACCTGCAAATCCATGTTCTTCGAATCCTTGTGTTTCAGATGTCAACGCAGATTGCGTCTCATTGGGTGACACATACGAGTGCCAGTGCCAGGCAGGATACACTCGGGATTCAAACGAAACATGTACATGTAAGTAGAGAACTTATTTCCCTTTATGATGCTCAAACTTGTCCATGCTTAAAATAACTCACAAAAAGAGTGTTAGAATATTGTACGCGTTTGGAGAACACTGTGAAGCTTTTTTTTTCTTCTTAGACGCGATTGCATCGTTACCTTTACAATAATCATAGGATTATCGAGGTAGCTTTGACCCAAGCGCTCGATGTACATGAGCTAATGTGATGTTAATTGAAAACATTATTGGCACACTTTGCATTTCCCTTTTGGACGATGTCACTCTCCCATGTCAGCGCCCACCAATGACGAGTTCTATGTCAGCAAACGACGCACAGTGGGCCAAAGTGCCCCAAACTCATTTTTGGTGATTTATTTTTTTTTCAATTTTTGTTCTTGCCCAGTTGAAACGTAATACATTGAGGACTACCTCAGTAAAATATTTATTTCCGGTAAGCGCAATAAGGGTATAAATTTATTTACAGCAAAATTCTACATATTCACAGTTTTAGTGCAAAAGTGACTTATTCTACAAATCTTTCAATTTAACATGAAGTTCTCAAGACATTGATATCAAATTACTCTCACATATTCCTGATAGTTCATTTTGTTGCATGACAGGGTTAAAATTAATAGAAACACAATCTTAATGATAATAGGCTAATAAGGCACTGAAAAATGGACTAATTATCCATATTTGTTATAATTCCAGAGAAAATGTTTAGATGTCTGCAGAGTACCGCTTAAATTATTAATACCACCATTTTGTCTGATGTCTAAGCTTTACGTTGATACCAAATTTGGCTGCCCGATATTGCCCGTTGTTATGTTAGAGCCGATTTCCCTTGCCACATTGCCCCGAAAAATGTGTGTTTTGGGGGTCCGCGGCTAGATCATGAAGGATTCGCGTTCATCAATCACAGCGCGTGCATAGGGGCGCGTGACACTTGATCTGACACCGCGGACCAAAATAAACACATTTTTCGGGGCAATGTTGCAAGGAAATGACTCTAACATAATAACGGGCACAATCGGGCAGCCAAATCTGGTATCAACTTAGAGCTTAGACATCAGAGAAAATGTTGGTAATAACATTTGAGCGAAAATCCCTGGAAATCCAAACATTTCCTCTGGATTTATGACAAATGAATCCCCGTAAATTAGTTTTGGCGCAGTTTGGTTCCTCCCCCCCCCNTGTGATGTTAATTGAAAACATTATTGGCACACTTTGCATTTCCCTTTTGGACGATGTCACTCTCCCATGTCAGCGCCCACCAATGACGAGTTCTACGTCAGCAAACGACGCCTCGTCTGCAACGGCCAATACTTTATCTTACATATACTTTTTTCATCAAGAACGATATCGCAAGACAATTAAATTGATAAAAATGTACCGATTCTTCCAACAAAAACACCTTGCAGCAACCCAGCAGTTTGCAGCAATGATTCGAATCACCGAGGTAAATGGAGGAACTGCCTCCTTTACAGAAGACCTACAGGATACAACATCACCAGCTTTCCAGACTCTAGCCGCTGACGTAGAGAATACGGTGAGTAGGGAATGTCTTCTCTGTAAGTTTCTGTCATTCGTAGAAATTAAAGGTTAACATAATAGCCTACTTTCAAGCCCATGTAGCTTTAGGTCATTTTAAAGTATTTTTAGGAAATCCATCAATGATATCGAAACCAAATTAACAGCATAAAAATCTGAAATTCTGTACTGTTTTTTAATTTATTTTTATTATTATTATAATTATCATGTTTAAATTGCTTATACGTTTACTGTGTTATATAATAGTAAATGTTTTTCAGACGGATCGTAATCCTTTGCCTCGAGTGGTTTTTTGCCAGTTTATTTACAGACACAAGAGTTTGTATTAAAATACAAGCACTTATACTGATTAACGTGTGTCTTCATCTATTGATAGCTGGACATGATTTACCTGATGAGCTCTCTTGCGAATGTGTACCTTGGAGCCACAGTCAACGGTTTCTCGAATGGCTCTATCGTTGTGGATTACACCGTCAAATTCAGGGACGAGGAAACCACCATCCCAACGAATACGACTAACAACACAACGATGCCGTCAATGATTGATTCCACAACCGTTGTAGCAGCGTTCACAGAGTCGTTGAAGATAGCGATGGAAACGGGTACTGTCAATGTCAGTATCGAAGAGTCATCTGTGATGGTTACTGGTGAGTGCAGATTGATGCGGTTTGTATGATCAGTCATCAATCCCCATCAGTGTAGAAGGAGTCGAGACCAGGATTTCAAGAGGAGACCGGTTTTTCCAGGTCTAGGTCTTGAAAATTGAGGACTACCACATTTATGCTATCTTAAGATTAACATTGTCTCTATCGAAAGTGGTTTCCAACAAAACAATGGGGACATATTACAAGTTTAGAATGAAAGGACGGTATTAAACTTAACTTTCAACATATTTCAGTCACTCATGCATTTTCATTTATGTCCACCTGGTAGAACAAGTACATTTTGACATACTGATGTTCGTAAAATAATTCTCAATCCTATTTGAATATAAAATTAAGGGATTTCAAACTGTTTTCACCAAGAAAGATTATTGTATTCATTAGATCTGGATGAATGTAACTCCCGAGATGACAATAACTGTGATGACAATGCTGATTGCATAAATACTGAAGGATCGTTCACATGTCGCTGTCGTGAAGGTTTCATCGATATTTCACTTAACAACCGTGATCAACCAGGCAGAAGATGTTCTCGTAAGTATTCATTTTGTAAGATGGCGGACAATATTACATATTGTCGTGATTCAATGATGCAACAACAAAAAATATTGTTGTTAATACCATGTCTATTAATGAATTGAATAAAGGAGCTCTGTCCGACATAGCTGTTCCGGTGACAATTGCTGCAGGATTTATTTCATGAAATA
>BEXV01000901.1:91684-133026 GCA_003118195.1 Hemicentrotus pulcherrimus
GCTGATTGCATAAATACTGAAGGATCGTTCACATGTCGCTGTCGTGAAGGTTTCATCGATATTTCACTTAACAACCGTGATCAACCAGGCAGAAGATGTTCTCGTAAGTATTCATTTTGTAAGATGGCGGATAATATTACATATTGTCGTGATTCAATGATGCAACAACAAAAAATATTGTTGTTAATACCATGTCTATTAATGAATTGAATAAAGGTGCTCTGTCCGACATAGCTGTTCCGGTGACAATTGCTGCAGGATTTATTTCATGAAATAAAGGGTTAGGGTACTACACTGTTGGTCATTGTGGTGGAATATTTATTTTTACCCCAGCTTAAGGGAGGGATTAAAAAAAAAACTGTTTATTTGTAATAGATCTTGATAATGGCATACATTCCCAGATTTTATTGAATATTAATTTGCGAGTGTTTGTTTTGCGTGACTGCTTAATCATATGTGTGCTACTATGCTAATCAGCTAAGGGGTCTTACGTCCTTAAGTCATAATTGACAGTAATGAGGATTAATGCCTCACAAAAGGGCACTAATATGTAGCTGATCGACACAATTTTCATACTGGGGCCTCACAGTAACGAGGCCATTGCTTAGCCCCTGAATCATGACTGTACACAGTGTTTGCTAGGGCACGCGGCCCCTTCCACAAATCCCCCAAAACGAAGAAAATGCAATAAATTGTCAAAAAAATCATTGCATTTTCCCCCGGCCCCCAACAGGAAAAAATCCTCTGTGTGGCCATGCCTTGAACCATAAAGCATGGCCCTATAGAGGAATTTTTCCTGTTAGGGGCCGGGGGAAAACGCAATTAATTTTTGACAATTTATTGCATTTTCTTCGTTTTGGGGGATTTGTGGAAGGGGCCGCGTACCCTAGCAGACACTGCTTACGGTCATGATTCAGGGGCTAAGCAATGGCCTCGTTACTGTTAGGCCCAGGATAAAAATCGTGTCGATTAGCTATATTAGTGCCCTTTTATGAGGCATTAATCCTCATTACTGTCAATTATGACTTAAGGACGTAGGTTCCCTATCTGATTAGCATAGTAGCACACATATGATTTAGCAGTCACGCAAAACAAACACTCGCAAATTAATATTCAATAAAATCTGAGAATTTATGCCATTATCTAGATCTATTAGAAATAAATAATTTTTTTTTAATCCTTCCCTAAACTGGGGTAAAAATAAATATTCCACCATTATGACCAACAGTGTATTAGGTTTTGTACTAGACTAAGGGTTTGGTACTAAGGTATAGACTCTGGTCTAGAGTTGAAGTTATGACTTCGGTTATTGAATGAAATTGACCGCGGAGCAATTGTCGCCTGAACAAGTGTCGTACACCCGACTAACAAGGTGAAAATTGGAAGGGATGTGGAAACGAAAAGGAAGACCTTGCTTTCTTCCAACACACATGAACAGAATCATCAACTATTGCTATAAAAATGACTTATTCTGTATGTTGCAGACACATTGAGATGGTAGGCTTTATAATACTATCATCTTCTTCATATACGCAGTACCATTCACGACACCGACGATGCCTCCACCTCCCCCAACCCCCTGTTCCAGCAACCCNATTATATAAGGAAGGTATTACGCAGTCTAAATTATTTGGTGCCACTTATGGATAGACGTCTTTGCATTCGGTCGAAACTTCAATGGACTGCCAAAGCACTGTGTTACAATACATTTCTAAAAGGTGTCGCGTATGCAACAATGGACAGTTCCAAACAAATATCGTCCAATTTGTAAAAGTACACCGTCGTCAAAGTTCATGTATTCGGAAACGCTCATCATGGTAATGTTTTCTCTAACTTTTATCGTGTCAGAGTTTAAGAAAATAATACAATTTATATATTTGATAGAAGAATGTTATAGAAAAGCTATTGCGCATGTTATCCTCTACATCATACATGTGTTTGTTTTGTTCATAGTAACCTGTGGTCCTTTCCCCTATCCACCACGATATGGATACGCCATCCTGTACGACAACCGCCCACCGGGCATGGAGGCACCGACGACTCCAAGTGGAATGAAAGGAAACGAGTCCACACCTGGCTGGGAATGGCCTGTCACGAGAGATCTCTTCGGAGATGAATTCACTACGGCGTCCAATGACTTGTGGACGGACGAGATCAATTGGTCTGGTAACATCGGTGATGTAGCGTCTCACATTGGAAGTCTGAATTTCCCAAACTTTGGAGTTGGAAACCCATTTGAGGAAACAACCGGTTTGGAAGGAGCAACGACAGATTCGGGAAATGGCGGTTTCTTTGGTGGCCTACCAAATGTCGACTTGCCTAATGTGGACATACCCAACGTCGACATACCCAATATCGGTATACCAGCAGTTAGTATCCCTAACACGGGAGCAACGGAGGTTATGCAACAAATCTTGGACATTGTGATGGGTATTGATTGGCAGAATACTGATTTCGAAGTACTTCGTAGAATAATCGAGACAGTTCTTGAACTCGTCACTAACACAATCTCGGGAGACAGTGAACACTCCGTCATAGATTGGATGAATATGAATACAACGATTTTAACTGGTATGATTCCAACTATTGATAACCGTACGCTAAATCTTATTACCGTGGTCGGAAGAGAGATTATAATCAATATGAACCGTTCTGATGTGAACTGGGAAGCATCTATGGCTGCATTGAACTCACTTTTCCCTCAAGGTTTACCCAGAATCCAGTTGTCAACGGTTGGGAGTTCCGATTTCATACTTAACTGGAATAGCTTTAATTTGACATCACTACCTTTGCCAGATAACTTCAGACAGGCAATCACAATGGTCATGGATTGGCAGAATACCAACTGGAGTGACATCAATGCGATTCCAGAATTCTTCAGGGAACTGATCGAACTCTTCCTAACAACAGACATGGAAAATATAGGAGCCGACGATCTCATGCCTATACTACCAATTCCAGATGGTATTAGAGACATGATCACAATTGCAATGAATTTTGACTGGGACAGGCTGAACATGACGGGAATCAATGATACGCCCGTACCTTCCTCAGCAGTTGACTTGATCGCTATAGTCACTCGTATTTTGCGTCAGAATCCCATCGACTGGAGTCTCTTCCGAAACTACACTGGCTTGGACTTGATGAACTTGTATAACATGAGTTTGACAGATATGCCAATACCAAATGCACTGCGTCCTTTCCTTTCTGGCTGGAGTGATTTTAACATGACTGATATTCCTTACGTCGAGTTACTACGACCTTATCTCGAAAGCTTGATGAATATGGATTGGGAGAACTTTGAGGGCAACAGCACAGATTTCAGAAATATGAGCCTACCCGATTCCTTACGAAACATTCTAGAATTTATAATTTCAACAGACTGGGAAAACTCTGACATTATGGCTCTTGAAAATATTATGACAGCATCAGTCCAAAACATTCTGTTCATTGCAAGACACCTGGACATGACTAATCTTGAATTGATAGAGTTCATGTTGCCTATATTACCATTGCCAGAGTATGTAAAGTCCTGGATAGAGATGGCAATCAATTTCGACATGCAAGACATCGATTTTAATCAAATGAATATGACCGCTGTTCTTCCCGACGAATGGAGGGAATACTTAATGATGTTGATGAATATAGACTTGGAAAGCATCCGCTTGAGCAATGTTACGGATTTCTTAATGCCTTCGCAAGTTCGGGAGTTTCTCCTTGTTCTAAATGGTACAGATTGGTCGGGTATTGATATAGACAGCATACTGTCACTGATGATGAACATGGGCTGGGAGCTTCCCGATGGATTCGACTTCTTAAAAATATTAAATCAGTCGATACCGCAGAACGTTCAAGAAATGCTACAACCATTTATCCTCATTGACTGGGAAAACTTTTACTGGACAAACGACAACATCACAAATCTTCCCATTAATCCTGCTGCCAGTCGATTTCTGATAATGGTGATGAGGACAGATTGGGAGAATATTAACTGGGACCAGATTGATCTTTCTGCTCTCTCGATCCCAGACGAGGTTAAGAGTGTTATATTTACCATGGCAAATTTGCGGTGGGATGCAGCCAATTGGACTGAAATGGTGGAAAATTTGCCAATTCCTCAGGATGATAGGGATTTCCTCCTAATGCTGATGGATGCTGAAATCCAGGAATATATCTTTGATTTGTTAAATCAACTTATAATGATGGACTGGGAGAACTTTGATTGGATAAATGTCATGCCTGACATGGAAATGAAAGAGTTTGACTGGGCGATGATCCTAGATGTTCTAAATCTACCAATTTCAGAAGATTTAAAGAATGTTTTATTGGTGATGTTCACTTCGAGCAGAGAGGACTGGGATATGTCAAATCTGGACACTTCAATGTTGCCCGATCAATTGTCCGAATTCCTTTACCTCCTTGAAAGTATGGATTGGGAAAACATTGACCTCATGCAAGCAGTAGACCTCACGAACCTGCCCATACCTGATCAGATCAAAGACATGCTCATGATGATGGCACAGATTGACTGGGAGAGTTTTGACTGGATGAACATGGACTTTACACTGATTAGGGAGCTCCTGGGAGGATTGATGAACATGGACATGGGAAATGTCGAATGGTCTGAGGTCATTGATCTTTCTGGTTTACCAATATCTGATCAAATGCGAATGTATCTGGAGATGCTGATCACATTAGACTGGGAAAACGTTGAATGGAGTGATGTCATCGACATTTCAGGTCTTCCAGAACCCATCAAAGCACTGGTACTAAGAATGATGAGCATGGACTGGGAAAACATGGATATGACACAGCTTTCGATGCCAGATCAGTTAAGGATGTACATCATGATGATAACCCAGTTTGATTGGGCCAATTTTGATTGGACTCAGGTTATCGACCTATCTGGACTTCCTATCCCAGATCAAATGAAATTGGTCCTTGAAATGCTCATGACTATGGATTGGAATAACATGAGTTGGGAACAAATTGATCTGTCAATGATTCCTATGTCCGATCAAGTTAGAGAGGTTCTCGAGTTGATGATGCTTGTTGACTGGCAAATTGTTGACTGGGCACAAGTGATTGACCTGTCTGGTCTTCCATTTTCGGACCAAACTAAGTTGTTCCTCGAAGAGTTGATGAGGATGGACTGGGAAAACACTGACTGGAGTGAAATGGACTTCTCCAGACTACCGCTGTCTGAAGAGATGAGAGATATGCTTCGGATGATGTTGACCATGGACTGGAATGAGTTTGATTGGACCCAAGTTATTGATCTTTCTGGACTGCCCATCTCTGATCAAATGAAGCTTGCCATTCACTGGATGATGAGAATGGATTGGGCAAGCAATGATTGGATGGACATGTCCGATTTGCCGATACCGCAGCAGGTTATTGATTTCATCCATTTCATAAGTGGTCTTGATTGGGAAAACTTCGACTGGACCACCGTCATTGACCTCTCCGGACTGCCTTTACCAGAACCACTCAAACCAATCATGAATAAATTATGGGCGTTTACTACTTCGGTGGATTCACTGGTACATGAAACATACTGGAAGTTCATCCACTTCCTAGAGTCGCTAGATTTGCCTTTCCTTCCCGAATTGCCTCGACCAAGACCTCTTGCATTTATAGGAGACAGTGTGACGTACATCTGTAAGGACGGTTTTAAACTGGTTGGAATGCCGGTCTTGAGGTGTACAGCTGATGGGTCCTTCAGTGGCATGCGACCGATGTGTATGAGTAAGTAAATGCAAATTTAAAAGAAATTAATTTATAATTCCCCGGTTAAGAGTTATAGTTCACTCATATTCATTGTATAGTTTGTCATTTGCACATTTTCTTTAGATCGTGGGACTTATTTCCTGATACTCGATTCGATTTTGTGATATTTAACGATTCCTTTCTAAAATCTTTTGCATAATTTGCCGGATGACCTTGAGTTACACTAATTAAACAAAAGTTGGAACATTCGTCATACAGCTTTATGTTCGTTTTAATTAATAGAGAATGCATTTGTTACTACGAATAGTCTGTATCCAAATGCAGTAAGTGTATATATTAGACTTTGGTGATATATTTATATCAAGTAAAAAAAAATCGGTGAAGCGGTTCTTGCAGAATGTAGACTTAACAAAATCCTTCAAAATGAAAGGGCTGAATTTTGTTTCATAAAAACATACTTTCATATCTAAAGCATATTTTGTTCCAATCAAAATAGAAATTATCCCAACACGACCACCTCGACCGACACGCCATCCTCGTCCAACACGCCCGACCATGCGACCAAGGCCCACCCTACCGCCGTTTGAACCGACAACCGACTTTGCCTTCACCACATCTGATTTCATGATGTCTACCACTGAAGAGGCAACACCAAAAGATCCGTGTGCTTCCCTCCCATGTGCGTGGGATCCCAAAACTGTCTGTGTCTCGAGGAACGACATGTTCATGTGCCGATGCCAGGCGGGATATTCGAGGAACTCCGATGATATTTGCATTTGTAAGTTTTTCAAAATATTTTAAAAATCACATTCTAATGATTGAACAGGACAAAATAGGGTGAGCTAATGAATGATTATGAGTGAGTTAAAAATTTAGACAATACGTGACCTAATGGGTAAATTACAATATCAATTGTTTAAACCATTGTACCATGTAGGATATGGCTATCAGTTGATCCATAACTTTCAATATACCATTGGTGAGTATCTTAAAGTTTACCAAATAGATGCCCTTTAATTCTTATCACACAGTTACACAGCAATACGTAGGGGCATTTCGTATCACTGAGACCAAAGGAAGACCAGCCTTGTTCACGGAGGATTTACGGGATAGAGAATCAATTGCCTTCAGGACTCTAGCTGTTGACGTAGAGAACTCGGTAAGTGTCTTATGCTGTGCCTTGTAAGATATCTCCCATTACATCATTTACTGATCTAATCTGTTGAACAAAACAAAGACATATACTTTTACAAATTTTACCTATTTATGCCAATATTTCTTTTTACAAGTAACTTCCTCCAATATCTTTCCCATTTACAGGTGAACATGGTTTATAAGACGAGCTCGCTCGCCAGATTGTACTTAGGAACTGAGATCAAAAGCTTTGCCAACGGTTCTATCATCGTAAACTATACCCTGCTGTTCCTAAACGAAGGAGTGGTCACAAATGCAACAACACCCAGGATTGATTCGTCTATGACCACCAGCGCATTCATGGAATCACTAAGAAGTGCAATCGACATGGGGACTCTCAACATCACCATCGACGAATCTTCTGTTTCAGTCACTGGTAAATTACGGACAATGAAAAGCATGAAAAGCATAACAAAATACTTTTGATTGGTACGTTTACCAAAAAGATACAAAACTTGTTAACAAGTGAAGTACAAGAAACACATGCAAAGACAAAAGAGGAGATATAATGTAATATAGATAGGATGGAATATATAATATATAAATCCTCTGTATTTTTCTCTTTGGTAATATATTATTATAAACAGAAGTAGAAAAGTTTAAGGAACAACGTCTTTCGTCAATTGGTACTCGACTGATGCACCAACCAAAGGACCAGACCTGACATAGATTCGTCGTTTTTTCCCCCTTTTGTCTGTAGATCTTGATGAATGTGCCTCACCCAATGACAATGACTGTGATGGTGATGCTGTCTGCATCAACACTGAGGGATCGTTCACCTGCCGTTGTAAAAACGGTTTCATTGATCTTTCTCTAAACATCCGCGATCGACCAGGCAGAAACTGTTCTCGTGAGTGGGATCCCTTGGATAGGATTTTGTATGAAAATAAATCACCGGATATCAGCAAAATATTGATGTTTACATTTTGATATTCAGTTATGTGAATAATCAACTGTCATATAAAGCTGCATGTATTTATTATTATCATCTCGATTTTTTTTCTGATTTGTTTTTNGGGGGGGGTTGGGGTTGTTGTCCCCGTCACATCTCCGTCCACGTACAACACAATTTCTTTTATTGGAACATATTGTGTACCCTTGTTGTTGGTGCCCACACATGATCCTTTTATTTCCTTCACTCTTTTGTTCCTGCTCTTCTTCTAGGCCTATTACCTTCGACCTATTCTACTAGCATATTTCACTCAGATAAACATTTGAAGCTACATCTATTTGATTTGGGGATAGATACCTACAAACCTAAGCATGGGGGTGAAAATACAGTTCGAAAGAGAAATTAACATGTGGGAAAGCATAATGCATTTGTTCAGCTATAGGAATGTAATATTTTTTCTCTTGATACAGGACATACGATGTCACCACGTCCTACCAGAAGACCAACGCCAACGCTTCCACCAAGAGAACGAACAACAGACTTCTTTGAGGAAACAACGATTTCGGCAGAAGTTACAACTCTAGACTCAAGGCAAACAACGATACGTGATTCAACAACCAGGGAGCCACATGGACCCGTTACAGAGCGGCCCAATGAAGTTACAACGGATGACATTGATATTGCCACTACCCGCGGGTCGGCAGTGACTACCCTCCAGACAACACGAGAAACTGAGCAAACAGAACGCAGTACAGACTCTTCGCGATCAACTACCGAATCACAGGCCCAGTCTACAAAAGCAACAACTGTGGAAAAGTATTTAACAACAGAAGAAGCCAAACGAATGGAAACGACTGACAGTATCGATTTCGAAACAACTGCTTCCACAACTATTGAAGCTACTACACAAGCTGCGCAAACAACAAAAATGACGACTGAAGAAAAAATGGTAAGACAAACTACAGACGATCTTTTCGAGACGACTGATGTTGCTACAACGCCAGCGGGTAAACAAACCACACCAAGCGACAGGGCCACAACTCAACCAGTGGCAACGACAGAACTTGCTTCAACTGAAGGTCGCCAGACGACTATAGAAGCTACAACTGAAAATGTCCAAACTACACCTCATGGTGGTACAACGGAGAGCAAACAGTCAACAACTGTTGAGGAAACCACAAAAGTAGCAACTACTATCGCTGATACGACACTCGCAACAACAGTTGAAACAACAGCGGCTGCCACGACTATGTCGCATTCGACCGATGCTACCACACTAGATACTACAACTGAAGCTCTGACGACTGATGTTGCTACTACACAAACTGGAAAACATACAACACTGAGGGTGACAACTCAACCAGTGGCCACAACAAAACTTGCTTCAACTGAAGGTCGCGAGACAACTATAGAAGCTAAAGAAACGACTCCCAATCGCATGTCTACAACGCGAGCCCCACAAACAAAAAAAATGACAACTGAAGAGAAAATGGTAAGACAAACTACAGATGACCTATTCCAGACGAGTGATGTTGATACTACACAACCTGGAAAACAAACCACACTGAGGGTGACAAAACAACCAGAAGACACAACAAAAACTGCTACAACTGAAAATGTCCAAACTACACCTCATGGTGATACAACGGAGGGCAAACAGTCAACAACTGTTGAGGAAACCACAAAAGTAGCAACTACTATCGCTGCTACGACACGTGCCACTACAAAGGAAACGACGGTAGCGGCCACGACTGTAGTTGTAACTAAACGCGCAACAACAGCAGCTGCCACGACTATGTCACATTCTACCGAGGCCACGAATAGTGCTACCACACCAGATGCTACAACTGAATCTCAGACGAAGGTAGCCACAACTCCAGTAGATCTTTGCTCTTCTAATCCCTGTCTTTCTGATGTAAATACCGATTGCATCACGACAGGTGATTCTTTCGTTTGTGAATGCCTAACAGGATACACCAGGGACGCAAACAACAGTTGCATATGTAAGTACCGTAACTATTTACTGAACTCTTCATATTTGTACGAGCCATGTACCTTACACCTTTCCCAATAATAATACTTGTAGACACAAGTGTTTGTATGCGGGTCATATATATGCTTGCTAACGTATTTTAATGAACATGGCAGTTGGGTTCTTTTGAATGTCTACCACAGAGAGAGAGAGAGTGAGAGAGAGAGTCCATCGAAAGCTTTGATCCTCTATTAAACCCTTGAAAAGAGTCCCTTTACTTAATTTAGAACATCTGACAAAGCGTCATGTTGAATGATATCTTTGTTTATCTATGATCTAACAGCTATCCAACAGTTTACAGTAATGATTCGAATCACTGAGGTCAACGGCGGAACGGCCGACTTCACAGAGGATCTGCAGAATACCACATCACTTGCTTTCCAGACTCTAGCCGCTGACGTTGAAAATACGGTAAGAAATACTACTCTTTAAAATAATGTTTTGATATAAGATTTTGACATTCTTCTTCCACTTCTTCGTTCCATTTTACAGGCATAGGATTAAAATGCCAAAAGGCAGTATACCATGTATACTGCTTATAGGACTAATTCTTAAGATAATGCTAACTGACGCTGTTGTTGGTTTGAGGAGAGTCTTGATGCTGTTGATCAGAGCAACATTTGTGGCCTTTGTTAAACTGCCCCTCCCCCTCCCAACTCATGACAGTCAGCCCTATGCTTTCTAGTTAATCTTTCTTTTTTAATCGGCCAAAAATGTATTAAGACCTTTTCTTTATTATACAGCTGGATATGATCTTTATGATGAGTACACTCGCAGATACCTATATAGGTGTTACCATCAACGCATTCAGCGAAGGTTCCATCGTTGTTGACTACACTGTCAACTTCAAGACCGAGGAAACTGTCAAGAACGCGACCAGTAATTCCACATCTCCGCCATCTACGTTCATCAACTCGACGTTGGTCATGACAGCCTTTACGGACTCGTTGATGATGGCGATGGAGATGGGGATTATCAACGTAACCATCGATGAGATGTCGATTATGGTGACAGGTAAGCTGAATGATCAAATGTTACTGTTGATCCAGAAGCTTCTTGGTGTAGGAAACTTTCGCGAACTCTTCGAACAGGCCAGGTTTCAAAAGTTTCATGCCACAAAAACATCAGCCATTGACTATTTTAAACAGTTTCTGGTTTTACAATCTTGCTTTTCTTATGTGTCAAATTAAAAATTAGTATGATCTTAGAGGAACATTTTCTTTGCATCTTCAGTTTGGTATGAGATGAAATTATTTCGAGTGACCCTCAAATTTCTAGCTTTTGATGGTTATCTTTGGATGTATAAATTTGAATATTAGGGCGGTCATTTATATTTGAAACAGTGGCGTAGAGTGGTCCTAGCATGGAGGGACACTGGTCAGGCTAGTTGGATGAAAAGCGAATAAATAAAGCGTATCATGGGGGGGGGGGGTCGTATCATCTTTTTTTCACTATTCCATGGAAGGAGGGACATGCACTCGTGTACCCCCGGTCTATGCTACTGCTCAAATCCTATTTTGATTCCCCTCCGACCAGATCTGGATGAGTGTGCATCGTCAACGGACAATAACTGTGACAAGGATGCCACGTGCACAAACACAGAGGGGTCATTCACCTGCGAGTGTAATGTTGGATTCCTCGATCAGTCTCCAAACCTCCCAGGCAAACCCGGGAGACTTTGTGTTGGTAAGTTGCTGGACCTGCTTCTAAGATGTAGTCATACAGATTATCCATAACCTCACTGCCATTATCTATTTTGTTAAAGAGGTACCTCACCTTGCGCACAGAGTTGTGTCAAGGAACGCCTCTTTTCTCTGCTGTATATAAGACGAAATCTTTTGGGCAGTATAGAGTTAACGATGAGTCAACACAAAACATCCCTGTGAGAACCGTAGTTTGTAATAAATTATTTGGTGTGATATCAGTGAATAACAAAAATAGTCAATGATGATAAAATCATCCACCATATTTTCCTAGTCATATTGTACTTAGAAATTTTGTATTTTGACCGATATGTTGAACGATTTTAAACATCTTGCATTTGTCTTTACTCGCCTATTTCAAATCCATGTGATGTTCACAAGAGTTTGATACCCAGTTTATTATCTCATCTTTATTTTGATCTTATCTTTATTTCTTATCTTAGCACCAACAACACCTCCCGCTCCTACAGCAGACCCCAATATGACCACACCCACAACTCCACGCCTTCCTACGACCACGCCCACAACACCACGTCCATCTACCACTCTTGGTGATCCATGTTCAACTGACCCATGCGCCAGTGTGACCCATTCGACCTGCGTGGTGAACGGTTCGACGTACGAGTGCCAATGTCGACCTGGATTCTCTCTTAACAGAGGCCGTTGTAGACGTGAGTTTGTTCTTAACATTTGTATTTATTTTCTAAATAGGCCTATGTTTGGAAACTGTAATGTAAATCTCTAATCCTCTAATTACATATTTCGCTCTTTGTTTAATAAATGTCAAATTACAAAATAATTTTCTTTGATATTGGTCAATAATAACGCCAGCTATATTCATTTTGTTTCCTACATTCTAAACGCCGAATTATCGAATTAGTTAAAGATAATTTTTGAAATATTATTCTAGAAATTCACATACTTTCAAGAAGCTGCTGAATGATACATGAATGTATGTTATACGATTTGTGAATCATTGTGTTTATGAATGGTTGTCAGTGAAGACCATACAATTCACGTTTTATCAGTACTACAATCATCTTTTTCTTTTAACACTAACATCATCCCTTCACGTTAATCATTTTGAATCCTTAAACTTTTCTTGATCGCCAAACAGTTGTCAACCAGTTCGTTGGTAGCTGCAGGATCACTCGATTCCGAGGGGTAAAGGCGTCCTTAATTCAAGCTCTGTCCAGCAGTGTTACTCAAGAGTTTGTAGCTCTCGCAGCAGACGTAAAGCAAACGGTAAGCGAATAAGTTGCATATGTAAATATGAAAAGTATTTGTAGACCTTGTGGTAAACAGACGTTAGGGAATTCTTGAATGAAATAGTTTCAAGCTCCCCACTTCAGATGTTAAGGAAACTGAAAGAGAATAATAATTAGGCCTTTAGTTTATAGTTCTTGCGACAGCAAATCGACCTTATGTAAAGGATAGTGAATGATAAGTGGACTTAATATAAGCATGAAAAGGAAATGCGATAAAGAAACAGCAAATATGAGACCAAGTCATGGTATCATAGCAGGGGCGGATCCAGCCGGCGGCGAGGGAGGGGGCCTAATTCCCTTTTAAGGTAAAATTAACGTTACCATTTCTTTTTTTAATATCATTTCGGGGGTATCATAGATAGGAAAGTCATCTTCAAAATGTCACTCATTCTGTTAATAAATAAAAACCTTCTATTTCATCAACTTGTTATCAATTTAACACGATAAATCAAATCAAATCAAATCAAAAGAAGCTTATAGCTATATAATTCACTCATATAGATGTTTGTTCAACAATAATTTACGGTATTCTATATAAAAATCAATTATTTTCACAATGATATGATGCCATTATCATCCCTTAAATCCTCCCACATGTCATTCAGTTTCATTTGATTATAAGACAATATCGGTTGTATCGTATAGATTTAGTATTGCTTCAGTGTTATATCTACTTTGCTCTAAACAGCTGAAGACAATATACCAATACAGCGTCGTTGCCGATCGTTACATCAATATCGTGGTCGACTCTTTCCGTAACGGTTCTATCGTGGTCGATTACCGGGTCGAGTTAGAGGACGATAATACCACGTTAGCGAACTCGTCGAGAGTTTCAGCAGCCTTCACGCAATCACTAGAGCAGACTGTTCAGAACGGAATCGTTGATGTCGCTATTGATGAGAATTCCATCATTGTCCATGGTTCGTGTCTTAACATCTATTATTCTATCTATTATGGATGCAAATGTACTTAATTGGGAGAAGGCACTCCTGCGTCAGCCAAAATCTCGCAAAACGAGAATCCACGAGAGCACGTACGTGCGGAACGGGATTCTGCGCCTAGAACCTTATTAGGCCAAATTTGCATACGCTCTGCGGACTGACTGAAGGCCTGCGATATGAATTGGAATGCCCTTTCCCAAAATCTAGTAGTGCTTTTGCACAGTAACTCCCAAAGACGTTTCTTTTCTTTAAATAGGATGTTGAATCGAAGATATCTTACTAATATAGAATCCAAATTTGTAATTAAGTCTTTGTTGGTTCTACAATAGTCATGCTCTGGCGACTATCGATCCGCGGTCAAAATAATTCGACACTAACCGAATTACTTACTTCAACCCCGAACCGTACTCTACCTAACCATAACAACTTATTATAAACGCCAATGAAAACACTAACCCTATAATTTAGACGAAATAAAGCCTAGCTGTAATAGAAGTCGAGTCACTGCTGGCAGTGAGTCAATATCAGATTTAGGAGGCAATTCACACCATTGGGATACATCTTTGGATTTGAAAAGTGTGTTGTTGGGACACAGTTTAGTATTAAAAAGAGAGGATCTTTAAAGTTGTTGGGGGGCTAGAAAAAAGAAGAGATTCATTTTAATATTGTTTAACGTCTAATGATCTAATTTTTCTTACAGATTACAACGAATGTCTCTCCACCAATGACAATGACTGCGCAGACAATGCTGAGTGTATCAATACAGAAGGTTCATTCACATGTCGCTGTAATGATGAACTCATTGATATATCACCAGATCCTGACAGCGATCCAGGAAGACTTTGCAGAGGTGAGGATATTAATATTAGAAAATCATTCTCATAATCAATGTTC
This sequence comes from Hemicentrotus pulcherrimus, assembly GCA_003118195.1. Lineage (NCBI taxonomy): Eukaryota > Metazoa > Echinodermata > Echinoidea > Camarodonta > Strongylocentrotidae > Hemicentrotus > Hemicentrotus pulcherrimus. The sequence continues at coordinate 106,339 of BEXV01000901.1, forward strand.
TTCCTCAACCAGTATCATAATGCTGCCCCAAAACGATCTTGAATGATTTGGTTCTTTGATTTTAATATTAAATGAGCAATGATAACAAAGTGAAGGTATGGCATGCCAATAACCCTGTTAATATTCTATCGCGCGTCCGGAGAATAGTCACAGAAATAATGTTATAGTGTTATCGGATATGCCACCGATTTAGTACCGTAAAGTAATGCGGTACATTGTGTTTTCTGCTATAATTATTAGCTTATTTTGCAGCGTTTCCTCCGACAGTAATGGGTACAGAATAATAATTCAAATCTTTTGTCGAGTTGAAGCATCTCACATAGACAATATCTAATTGAAACATTTACTTAGGAAGTTAAGTAATTCTCTCCTGACCATCTAAAACTTTTTTTATTTTGGAGTCAATCAATAAGATATTCATGCTGATAGATTTTAATAGTTGTGTTTGATTGTACAAGTGAAGACCACTTGTATGATGCAAACAGGGAATATTTAATATTATTTACTAATAACATATTGGTTTATCTGCAGAACCCGGACCTTGTCCATCAGACCTACCTCACACATGCTCACCAGGAGCTATCTGTATGGAACATGCTACCGATGGGTATGTCTGCCAATGTATGAACGAGTTTCAGGATGTCTCACCATTCCCATCACTGCCAGGGAGGATCTGTGAAGGTATGTAGTTCTACCGCCACCATCAAAGCCTACATACCACGCATGTTGCAGATTAATTGTGATCGTCAATTTAGTCAGTTATGTATCATGTTAGCCATCATCGTTGTCATAATCATAAACACGAAAGCATTGAAACATCTTCATGGTAACTAACATGATCACTACCACCATCATCATCACCATCATCAACATAATCAACATCATCATCACCATTATCATCATGACCACCACCCCTACCACAACAGTAACGATCAAAACTAACCGTTTCAACGTTGCCATTATCACGTTGATATTGTTATTAACGAAATGTGTAACTATCGTCCCTGTATGCCCCCAATCACCATCGCCATATCCAAATAAATCCTTGTTTTCATCATTGGTACCATCCTTTTCTGCCGCATTATTAAAAAGACTTTTAAATTTTTTTTTTTTTTTTAAATCCACATATTCAGTCATTACATTTGTTCTTTTTCAGAAATTTGTCCAGATGGATTTTGCGAAAATGGAGGAACATGCGAAGCTTCGGCAAATGGATCTGTCTGCAAGTAAGTAATGCGCATCGTGAAGGCGATATTTCCTTATGAGATGTCTGGCGATCCTAATACCTGACTCCACATATTTGATGTGCAATACAGAAATTCATAATAAGGACAATTTCACGTTTCTATACTGGACGTATATATTATAAGAGTGCCTCTTTTGATATAACACAACCCTTCCGAAGAATGTACGCTCGTCCAAGCCATGTTCAAGCCTCCTTAGTCGGTGAATCACATAACATAATATGATATACGAAGATACAAATAAATACAAGAATGTGTACCATATGAGTACATTTAATTATACATCTGGATGCCAAATGAATTGATTGAATGGGTTACAAGTCAGTGAAGTCACAAGCATGATCACAAGTTAAGTAAATGTTGATTTCTTTGTTTCAGCTGTGTCGGCGGGTACTCTGGAACACAGTGTGAAATAGGGCCTTCAGGTAAGTGACTGATAGTCAAGAAAGTGTGTTGGCTACTATTTCGTCATATAAAATATATATTGTACATTATAATGAAGTATCATTTTCTGGGTTTCAATGGCTTCGCCTTCGACCTACGTGTATGATCTATATGAACTTTGTCTTCTCTAGCCTATAATGCAAGATTGTCATTAATTTTAGAATATAATTTGTTAAGTTAGATGGTATAAAACTTAAAGGAGGCTATGGGGGCCATTTTGAAAACCAAACATCAGTACCCCCGAATAATTTGTTTAGCTTGCACATGCAAAGGCGTAGAAGGTGTGTACGTAGGGGTGAGGGGGTAAGGGGCACACGAAGGGGCTGCAAAGTATTGAAAGTTTGAATATATACCCTCACTTCATTTTCTTGCAGCAATTTATGTATAACTCTATATAGCTTTTCTAGTATACTTTAACGATTTAGATAACATTTGCATTTGATTTGTTATAAAGTGTCAAGATTCAGCTAGCCGACATTAGCTACGCCCCCCCCCCCTCCCTCCTTTCCCGGCAAAATTGTGCCTGTATGCCTAAGTTCACATGATATCCCGAAAGGCAATTTTGAGGCCTTGTACATCACTTATTGAAAAGGCCACTTGCGTTGATTTCTGGAAAGTCTTTGGGATCATGTTTTCTACTGCAAGTGATGGGTTTTTTTTGTTCTTTCCAGGTCGACTCCATGCTCTTGAGATCCTGGGCATCGCTCTCGGTTCCGTGATCTTTATCGTTCTCGTCGTCGTCCTCACGGTCTTCTGCTGCGCCATCAGCAGGAAACAGAATCGCTACAGAGAATCTTCTAAACGCCGCCGTGGTCGTGGAAACTCACAACCTCGCTTCTTCCACGATCCGGATTGGGACCCCATTGATGAGCGTAGCGAGGACTCGCTGTCGAACGCAGCCTACGATGTAGCGGCGAACACCAGCGCGATGATGATGGAGGATGAAGGGAGGAGCCGGCGGATCGCTGGTTCTGTGGGACAGCTACCAGAATTCGAAGTAAGTCCTCCTCCTCCTTCTTCTCCTCCTCCTCCTCCTCTTCCTTTTTAACATTTTTCTTTTTCTTTTTGTCCTTGCTTTTCTTTTTGTTTTTGTTTGTTTGTTTGTTTGTTTTCTTCTTCTTTTTCCTTTTCTTCTTCTTTTTCTTCTTCAGATTCCTGTCCTTCTCCTTCTTCTCTTTCTCCTCTTATTATTCTAATCAACGTATACGATATGGATTATTCAAACATGATAAATACTGTGTGAAACGAGTCATTAACATCCTACTTTAATACTTCACTATTAACTGCGCAGAATTTAGAACTGTATACTTCGAGTAAATTCAAGTGATGCTGTGCGGCCAGCGTTGGTCGGTCCCCTGTGCCCAATGTCGAGGTACAAGTCCAAGGGAGTGTTTCACATAGAATAAGATAGACTTCAAGTTGAACTTAACAATGGCAAGCCGTTTATGCCACCGTTTGCTCTCACCATTATAATCTTTAGATTATTTTGTTTTCTTCAATACTGAATTACCAATAAATGTAAATTCTGTAGATTTGTGACCATGATTTGTAAGTCCCTTGAGAGATGCCAGTAAATGGTGAGGGCAAACAGTGGCATGAACGGCCTGCCATAGTTCAAGTCCAACTTAAGTCGATCTTAGTCTTTGCGAAACAAACATGTTGGCCTAATCAAGAAAATTCCTCCTGGTTTGTATGTGGATACCCCGGAATAGCGGTGAACTTGTGCTTATGATGTTTTTGTCAAAACACGGTTCGGATCTGTGGATCAAATGTAGATTTTCTTTTCATTCATTATTGCCCGAAATGTCCAAGATCTGCTTAAGATTATCATTCAAATGTGATCTTTAAAAAAAAAATGTAACATCGAATTTAAATTGTTTAAAAAATTGTTTTAATCATCTAATTATCTTTTCCCTGCAGTCTTCAATTCATCGTATCAGCAACCAGCCGGTATACTACGCCCGTCAGCAACCCAGGCTACTAGACATGGGTGCTACTGAATTCAGAAGACCATACGTCGCTTCCGGTGACGAGGTATGCATCTTGAATAACTTGGATGAAAAGAAATAGCTTATATTGTTATGAAACCATGTCGTTAGTCGTCAGAACACATCAGAACCCTTCTTTTTAAACTTTTACTGTAATAATACATATATTTGTATTATAAAACGAAAGACATTAAAATGAATAAGAGGTCTCACAAGTTTACATTTCGAAGAAGATAAGAGTAGTAACATTTGTTTCGATGGAAAAATGGAAGACCCAAATCATTGTGTCGTTGAGCTATTTTCATAGATTTTCAAAAATTGTTACAACAATAACAAAAACATGCTGGGAANCCCTTATCATTCAATCATATTCAGATCGGCTACATGGATTCTCGCTATATGCCCGGTCCCCATTCTACCCGAACCTCATCCAGTGTCTCAAGAAACCCACATGCAATAGCGCCAACTATCGACAGGAGTACAAAGCCTCAACACCTCCAGGGATCCAGCGCCCAAGCAGCAGCACCGCCACCACCACCACCACCACCACCACCGCCTCAAGGCCCGGCGGCCGCAGACGTGGAGGCCCGATTGAGGAGACAGAAGAGAGAGGGCAAGAGTGTCAGCGTTAACCTCGTACCAATTATTGACCCCATGGAATCTCCCTATAAATGATCAAAAAATTATTGATTAGAAAGGATTGTCTGGAATTAATCGCTGAACGCTCTTGTTCATTTGTAGCCACTTCTTAAAATTTGTTTATTGTAAACCTTATTTTGACTTCTTTTAGACTTTTTATTTATTGCAGGTTCTATTTCAGTAGTACATTTAAGATTTTATTTTAAATCAGGCCTGTTGTAGAAAATGTGATTCAAATCAACTTAACATTTTTTCTTTAAGTCTAATTTTATATCATTTTCAATATCAACTTTGGTTTAATTAAAGTCATTTCAGGTTATGTACTTTGGCTTGATTACAATTTCATTAAATGTCTCCGTCCAACAAAGATCTGGTAATGAATCTAGCAGGTAAAGTTGTAAATTAAAAGAGATTACTCAATCATATATTTCTTTCTTTAGAGAAAGCAAGAAGTTACTGGTAACTTCTTGGAGAAAGTAACTAAATATATTTCATTTATGGGTGAGACAATGCACAGTTCAGAAATTGCTTTTTGAAATTATAGTTATATAACTATAATAGAAGTGCCTTTATTTGAGACCTAAAGGTCATGAGCAACTCCATATTTACGTAAAAGAGTAAGAACAAGGAATGTAACTTATTACACAGCTCAAATATATATCTATGTAGAAGCTTTTAATTTAAATATTTAGCATTTTCTATCTGTTTGACAAATATGATGACAAGCAATAATGATATGTAATATCTACCACTCGTTTTTCTATGAAGTTATTGACAGTAAGATTCACAAAAAGTAAATAATTAAACTTATTTACACTATTTGTTATGAATGGGTGTGTGCCAAATTTAGGATGTAATTTATTTTGTTGTGAGCAAGGTGAAGTAAACTGACTGGTAGAATATGTAAATTAATTTACTGAATTTTACTGTTAAATTATTTTGTGGTTTTGTTAAAGTTTAAAAAATATATGCATATATATATAAATAGGCTAGCCTCTAATGATATAATTGATATGCAACAGTTTTTCTGTGATTAAAACACATCCTTCAAATATTTTTTCCACTGATCATGTTATGTAAGATGTTTATCATATATATAGTCTGATGGTGATACATGCTAATGTTAATGTTAATTCTACTGACATTTAATTATGATAAATAAATTCAACAGGAGGAAATAATTTCATATTTGTTATTGGTTTACATATTTATACATTGAATAAGTACCATAGGAATCTAGATAGCACAAGTACGTTTCTCCCGTCATTTTTCCACAAGCTTTGTCCCCCTTCCCCATTTGTCTCTTTTAATCTCTTTTTCATTCATCTTGTGTACTTTATTTACAGTTCTCTTTTGATACTTGCTTTCATTATTCATTAATCACTTTGTTCTACTTTTTGTATATTTTTTGATTCTCATTTTCCCATTTCATATATTTTCCATTAATTCAAATTGCAAGGATGTTTCGTTTTAAACGCTTAGGTAATTTTTCTTCATTCTTCCCCATTTTTGTTTGCTCCTGCCTTCCATTCTCATTATCCACACTCCACTCATTTTTCCCCATTTTCTCTATCTCTCCTTTCCTCTCTTGCCAACAAATAGTTGGTATGTACCCTATCATTATTAATCTTTCTCTCTCTCTCTCTCTCTCTCTCTCTCTCTTTCTCCGATCATAACTTCTCTCACCCAGGCTATCACCTCCATCATATATTCCCTCCATCTCCCTCCTTTCTTGTTCTCTCTCACTCTGTCACACATCCCCTCTCTCTCTCCTCTCTATCTCCCTCTCCTACCTCTATTATATATCCTCTCGCTTCCTTCTCTTTCTCTTACAGTCACTCACACTAAACAAATATTTGGCATATGATTGACAAAAGTATGAAGCAACACAAACATGTACAAATTAATCTTTTTGACAAAATTTAATGAAATTCCAATGGAAAATTCCATTTAGGACACGGTATAAACCAACCATAAATACTTAGGAAAAACAATAGTACATATTGTACAATCTCAAGCCAAAATGCCTAGTACCCACAGAGTAGTTCACTGAAACTATATGAAGGTGGTACTGCATTTAAGTCACTAAAATATTTCAAGGCTTGAAGAAAATCATAAGTCTTAAATTTCTCATTCTATGGGTAAAAAGACACTTGATGCCAGATTTCCTGAAGGCCAGGTTGCCCAATACAGGACCTCGTCACTTCTCATCCATTGAAATACATCTCCACTCGATTAGAATGTCTTTATCTATTCACATAACGTAAAAATGCAGTTTCCCATAGAAAATACAAGAAGAAAGTTTAGCATAGATTGAGATTCAGATACAAAAGTGGAGGATCATCAGCTTGATGGACACTCGGATTTTTCAATCTTAATTTCATCTTTCTTTTGAGTATTCCTGACTACTTTATCTTGTCCCAAATACTTGTTACCCTTTGGTATCACACCGATTCAACTAAACAAGAAACTCTGCAAATAGAGAAGCCTGTAAGAATGGAGAGACCTGCTGTATTTCTTTGTGAAGATAGATAATCATTAAAATGACAAATTCTAGACATGAATAGATCAAACCAGCTCATACTTTAATATGCAGCACTAGTTTGTGACTTCCCACCTTCTACTCATAATCATCACAATTCTCAATCAGAATGCACTTATAAAAAAATATCTTAAGAATAATTCACATCCACCTGATTGTTTTGTAAGTCTTTCAAAATAAGGGGAAATCGGGACAAAGAGAAGGGATACTAAAAATTTATACTAAAATGATAAAGAATTGAAAAGCATTTCCACACATTGAACACTTTAAGGTTATCACTAAAATGTATAAATTATGACCAAATTACGATACATACTAAACACTTACGATTATCATGATAATTATATATACCATATGTACAGACAATAGTCATCATGTCTTTTTTTATCCAAAACAGGCACTTCTTAAACCAAACAAAGCGAGTTTGGCTTGATACTCAAGGTTAATGTGTTAAACTTGTTTGTCTACTGAACAAAAAGAAAATAATTTATTCAAAAAGCTTTGCAAACTTCAGCAGCATTTGAACTGATATATATCTATGTTGGAAAGATAATACCATAATTCTACACCTTTCAGATATAAAGAGTCCATTTCTTTCGAATCTTTTTCGAACTGGATTTAGACACATTACAATTGGTAAATCATGGGTACCTTATGCCCATATCTGCACCAAGAGTGAAGAAAAGTCTACCAAGAAATCCCTTTCCCCCTTCTAAAAGCATAGTTATCTTTGGGGGGTCTTTTCTTTTTTAAATTTCGCTATTTCATAATGATAAAATTAAAATGCATAATTGCATTACTGACGAAATCATGCGCATCATAGAAGTTTCATCCAATGTGATGAGTAAGGAATGATCTTGAGATACTGGGTTACATGGACTTAAAAAGAGTACAAAACAGAGAAAATAACATATCATCTTCATCATCATTCTTAACCAAGTCCAACAAATTCATTTAAATATGGTGTACAATCTTACCTCGGGTGGTAAATCTGTACCCAAGGTTTAAAATCTACAGAAACCTGTCTGGTCTAGTTTAGAATGAAACGTAGAAATGAACAAAGAATTTTCTTTCATGATTAAAAAAAACTCTAAAAGGTTTACTATAATGTAAGAATCTTAATTGACAAGGCTTTATAAAAACACCCATGGCAGCCTTTAACAATCTTAAACAAAACTATCTTTGGTTGGTTTGTTGTGAAAGGAAACTAAGCTATTTTTAGCAAAGGAAAAAGACATCAATGGATTCACCAGAAATAATACTAATAATCCTAATAAAAAAGACCTTTGTCTCAGTTAACTTACCCTGCTGTTTCAGATATCAACACAAGATTCATAGTTCAATATTTACAGAACAAGACCAGTTATATCGTAACAAAAACATTATTACATCAGCTCATGTCATCTGAAAAACAAAAAAACCTTTACAATCTAGCACTTTCTGGTTTACAAGTATGGATGGTAGAACATTTTTATCTCTTTCCAATAAAAAGTATATAGGTCACTTGACTTTCTCTGCTCACATCAAAAATTAAAGTTTTCTTTACAATTCGTAGCAAAAAAACTTGCACCATGGTTTATAATGATAAAGTATCTCTACATAAAATAACTTAAGCCAGATTGTTTTTCTCTCTAGGCAAGTCTGTTGGCTGCTACACTAATCTGGCTGCGGTGAATAAGGACAGTTGGTGCATAACATCTGCATGGACATTTGCATGTCCACTCTAGGTGCCCAAGTGATTTGGTGTTAAATAATCATATAGATGGTGTGAACATTAATGTGTAGCTCTCATAAAGATAAGACCTGTGCATTAATTGACAAGAGGCATGTAAAATATGTGCAGATTTTGTAAAATGTACTTTGAAATAGATGTTCACATTTTTTTGAGAAAATAACCGAAGACACATTTTTCTTTGCATATAGAAATAATGCTAAATATAATTAAACTGAATAATTCAGTCAAAATATTAAACTATTCATTGTCATTCTCCATGATCATTGTCGTTTGTCATGGTGGGTTATTTTTTTTAATATGAAGCTACTTTCTCATGAAAATGTGTAAAACCCATTTCAAAAGTTTGAAATATTGAAGTGACAAAATGTGCATAAGACTTTGATTTTACATCAAAAGACAACGAAATTCAATTTCAATGTTGCGACCGAAGATTCACACTTTGAAACAATCATCACTTCCATTTCTTAGGGTATTCAAGCATTGCCAACTTAGTGCCAAAGACCGTGTGCAAAGAAATTACCAAAATACTAAAATTGTGCTCTCAGTGATTGAAGTACATATTTGAGAAGTGCACAAAAAACGAAATTTTCAGGTACTGGAATGGGAAATTTTGTTAGTGCAGGTACAGATTTTAATAATTTGAAGGTGATTTACAGAGAAGTGATTAGTGAGCAACTTAGACTAAAGTGGTGTAATTTTGTGCCTTAAAAGATTCTTTCTAAAATATCACACCCAAGCACACACTGAGGTTTTCAAAAATGTATCTGCAATTTGCAAGTACTGGTCGATATATGAAAATAAACAACATATCCAGGAGATTTTTTAAAAATCTAATATTACACCAAAAAGGATAAATAAAGATACAATCAATAAATATGAAAGTAATTTTTCATCTAGATTTCAAAATTTCATTCTCTTTTAGATTTCATAATTTTGTGTTTGATTAATGAAATAAAAAAAATCACTACAAGTTTATGACACAATTCAAACAACTTATTTCATTGAAAGATAATTTAACTACTCAATATATATATACTACAAAGAAAGTAAATAACTGCACTCGATAGAATTTCTAGAATTCTCTAATAATTATCCAAAATCTACAATCACATAACAGTACAATATACACAAACACTGGGAATTTGATTTTTCACCAATTATATACTCATGATTACAATCCATTTTTTCTTCAAAATATAAAGATCTGAAGGAAACAAGATATCTTATAAACAATAATTAAATTGGTCTTCTCTCTTTTCCTTAAATAAACATAATATACACATAATATAGAATTGCTAGGCTAGAATGATTATCTCTCTCTCGCTCTCACTCTCTCTTACATGCACCGTATGATTTAGAGGGTTTTGGGTTACCATGGCAACTGCATCACTGGAATACCAACTGGGGTTGCATTGATGGATAGAGCTGATGGGTAGTCATTTCTATTCTCTTGGGCTGTGTGGAAGAACAAATTTAGTGAAAGCATGTTTATTAGATTATTCCATGTAACTGAGTGGGGAAGAGTGGGGGGGGGGGATAGTTTAATTCAAAACCGTACTATTTATCTAAAGCATTCTATGTTTTAACCACGAACATAACAAAATTTGCTGGGATAGTACATGAAAGATATTAATGCTTCTATTCTCAACGTTGTCTCTCTGACGGAAGTTTAGATGTAATGGCCTTCTGGGGAATATTGAGAAGAATCCAAAAACCCACTGTCAGGAGACAGAGGGTCCACAAGAGGGCCTTACATAACTAGACTAAAGAGTTACAAGACAACATTGACAACATTTGTTATGGTTATTTTTTCTTGCATTAACCTTTGATGGTACACTAGACTATAGCTATTTAACATAAGAAATTGCTTCAGTGTTACCACTACTTTAGATATAGCTGGAAAAGCTGTCAAAATCATTAAGTATAAATCAAATGATCTGTTTAGAGTCAAAGTGCATAACATAATGGCTCCAAACAGACATTCAAATTCAGAAATGATTAGGTTAATAGAAATTAGGTGTCAAAGTCCATTGCGGCTTCCTCTATTCAACATCTTACTCTCATTTACTGCTGACTAATTAGCAAACTAGAGTCCTAGGTACAAGGTCATTCTGGCAGCCAGCTGATGTGTCCTGGTATGATCATCGCGGAGGAGTTTAATTTAAGGGGGAATTCTATTTAAGACCTCACCTCACCCATATTTGCCTTGGCAAACTCTACACGAAGGCCACCACGGTCGCTTGACTTCAGCATTAGCCCCTGAAGGTGGGCCAGGGCTTGCATGGCAAACCCTACGTTCTATAAGGAGTCAAGAAATCATATACAGAGAGAATTGTAAGAGGGAAAGAGAGAGAGAGGGGGGAGAGGGGGGAGAGGGAGAGAGAGAGAGAAAGAAATAAAAACAAGTGTTAGGTTGATATTGTGGTCTGTGTTAGATAAAATCAACCCTGGTTGTAAAATCTGATTTAACCAAAAGGAAAACTTCTACCTCAATCTAACTTCCAGTGTTACTTTAGACTAAACATAAACCCAGCGCCAGGATGAAATGTGGGTAGGATACAGTGTCTATGAATTGGACATTTGTTTGCTGGGAGCCAGAAAAACAATAAAATATTTGTAAAATGACTGAAGTTAAATGCACTTTTAAGCTCTAAGCAGATAGACCAATGGCTGTACTATCTTCATTCAGCTCTATGTAGAACAGAAATTTTACAGAAATCTTTACTTTGGGAAAATTAAATATTTAAAATAATGTTGAATCTTTGAAATAAAAGATAGATTAAAGGATAAAAACATTCACATTTTCTGTTTTGAAGATATCTTTTGCATATGTACTATAATTCTTCTGATTCTAATGTCTCATATCTTCATCACTTTACATGAAAAGATGTACAGAAACTGCTCTAAAATATTTATTTAATATATATTTCAAACATGATTATCATTAAATAATTGATACAAATTGGTCAGCCCAATCTTTTCTTATCCCATATCAATATCTTTCAAACCACAATGTAGGACAGAAAATGGACAAATCTATAGTCAAGAATTAATATAATTGTAATGATCAGACTGTATGCTTATGATTTGCAGCATGATATGGAAAAAGCTCTGCGCTCTAAAAATTCCCCAACATTTCCTCCACTTTTTTTTGTTTAAAGTCACTAACACTTCTTAAATCTACTCCCTAAAAGAGCACTTAATAAGTGCTTTCAGAATCGAATTCCTTACACAACTCCTATGAATGCCATAACAAAACGTGCTTTATGATTGCAAGAGGCCATACTATTTTGATTGCCCTTGTTAGTTTGTAGCAATTAGTTGGCTAATGACAATTTACCTGGAATTCCACAAAACAGCATGGTGCACCTCCTTTGTTGTGCATGCGTAGTCTGTTAAAACCTGGGAGGCTGGGGGTGAAAACAAAACATTTTAAACAGTTTGAAATAATCTGATTGTTTCTACACAGTGGGAGCTACTTAAGATCTGCATTCCAAAACGTTTGAGAGTATGCATTAAGGTAGTCGACTTGATTATTCTCTTAGGGGACTAAACTGAATACAGAATAACAAATATGAATGAATAACTTTTTATAGAACAAAATATCCAAGATCAACCTTGTTAGCTTGCAACGTAGAAAGACTGAAAGAGTATGGCTTATTCTCTTTGTGGTTTGATAGAGTAGGAAGAAAACATTTTAGTTCAAATTTTAAAATAAAAAATGTAGATAAATATTGTATGTAGCCATCCTGTGTAAATTGAGGGAAAATGGGAATGGTTCTATTAGAATTCATGTGTTAAGTCTTCACAGATTCATTTCAATATTTCTGATGGTTAAGATCCTTGCATAAAAATGAATGTGATTCTATGGTGTGAAAATACAAGTGAACTGTGTGCTTTGTGGATCAAAGTTTTCAAAAAAGGAAAAAGATCACAACTTGTCAAACTTACCAAGCACTCAATAAACTCATTCCTTGATTAGGAATTATGGCAGAAAACTGCTAAAATGGTTGGGTGCTCATGATTCTAATGATTGTGAAAGATACCTAAGCGAATCTTTAGTTGAATCCAAGGTTTGTGAGGTGATTTGTAAATGACAGAAAAGCAGTAACATCAGATTCTAACAAAGTTGCTAATGAAGGATGAAGTAGGGTATAAAATTCAAATGCAATCTGGTATGCTGTAAGTGTGTAGTCTCCAAGACTGATCCATTAGTGCATCATTTAAGGTAAAATTGATTTGATTGTATTAAAATTCAATTGTTAAACTGGTTTCAACTTTTGGCTCCTTTTGGGAAGGGACTCCAACAAATTGTTTCATTTTATTTACATTCAGGAAATTCCATGCAATGCCTCATATATGACATAAGTCTTTCATCCTTTTTTTTTTCATCCAAAATGAAAAATATCTGTATATGGCCCATGCCTAGTTGTTTTTACTTGACCATTCATCACTGGTCATATCAAAAGATTCAGCACTTTTATTGGAAATAAATAGATAAATTCATGTCACACAGGACACAGTACATGGAGTCCATCATTAAATCCTTCCTTGGATCTAACTGGTGGCCCCTACCTCCAATATCAAGGGTTTGCATGTATGTATCAAAAATTGTTTAAGAAATGGAAGGAAAGTGTGACTTGTTTGTAGAGAGAACTCACCACCTGAGTGTGTCGCGTAATTCCTGCTCGGATGTGTTAGTCCCAAGGTTGGCCAAAAAAAGCGTCGAGCAGGCGGCCCCTGAGTTAGCCATGGCTACCATAGTGGCTGCATTGGCCATACTGATAGGGATGGTTTGTTGGTGGGGAAGGGGTGTGTGTTGCGTGGGGGTATGTGCAACGGCCTGGGGGGTGTGGTGAGGCTGCATGGTGGATACAATCAACAAGACAAGGATAAGAGATATGGAGGGGAGGAAACAAAAAATATAAGAAAGTCAATCAGTTTCCCCGGTTGCAAGTGTTATCTTTTTTTAAAGATGACAAATTTTAATAGCAGGTCTCTGTTGTTGAATGGTTGCTTTCTGAGAGTGGTTAATTGCCTTTTTAACTTAGTTATCATCTTTCTGTCCTTGTTGTTATCATGTTTCATATGAATATGTTAGAAAGGATGAAGACATTCTGAACAAGTCTATTTTGTTGACAGCATACTCTTGATGAATGAACTGACATAATAGACACTTCTATCCTTTTTAATGGATTATGTATCATTTGGGAATTAAACAGTAGAAGAACAATGTTCCTTCTTAATATATTTGTAGAAATTATGGGACATTACACTTGATATGACTCCCAATGAACCGCAAGTTTGAAAATCAAGAAGCAAGAAGAAAAAAAGAAAGATGTGAGCTCAAAACATTGGGGAAACAATCAGCACTTAGCAGAGGAATTGTATAAAAACATCCATAAAAAGAAGGAGAAAATCCATTATCTGACATAATTAGTTCATTGATCATCATAAAATTATACATTTTAGGGAAATTATTTTTGTGTAACATAATTCTTGTTGCACTTGTTGGCATCACTGTAAGATTAATATATCTTCATATAGGAACCCCAAAATCTAAAGCTCAATATATGCCTAAATCTTTTTTTCTTCATTAAAATAATTTTTACCCACCGCTAAATTCCTAGTACCCTTAACATTGAGCGGCTCTTCCTTTGGGTTTGTTTTTTGTATAACTTTCTCCCAAAATAATTATTGTGACACAATTCTTAATGAGTATGGATTTTCATAAGTTCATCTTGTAAATTTAAATGATGAAATGTGCCACTTTTAATTTGAATTATTCAATGTTAGGAAAAGAAGTTGATAGGAACAACTGTTACCCAATAATCGTAAATCTATCAAACCATTCTTACCTAGAATGATAGCATCCTATCTTCAAATTTTGTAAATTGTATTTCAAAGTATGTTCTCTGTTAAAACAATTTAATTTATTCTATATAATTACACACCTTCTTTACTACTTCAGTTCATACAAAAAGGGAAGTTGTCCAAATGGCATAAATACTTGTGTGAAACTGAAATAATGCCAACTGTTTCCTCTTAAATAACCCACTGCTTGTTATAAAATCATATGTACCCTTTTTTTATGGATCCTATTTACTTTTTGCTACAGGTGGTTTTGCTTCTGTGCAAGCAATTTGACTTGATATACACCCTTTTAAACAGAAATTGATGGTTGAGTAGAATAAAGAAAGCCAATTTATATGGGATGACGCCAGCCAAAAAATCCACCCAGTACATAATAATTAGTTATCATCATAAACTTGCCTAATCCTGTCTATAGTCCCACCATCCCCCATTCATTTTCACTACTATTGCTTGAATTATTTTACAGCCTGCCCTGAACAGGATCATAAATATAAATGGCCATCAAAAGATAATTTACGGTCTCAATTTCTTAAACCTTGCCACCCTCTCAGATAAACAGGCTTTCAATCGAAATGCCAAGAGTGTTATGATATTGGTTTAATAAATAGTTGCAAATATTGGGCTTGAGAGAGAGCGTTGGGGCACTGACGGATATAATTAAATGGATTTTATGATCTTAAGTAGATGCTGATGTACTGTGAATAGGCCAGGAAAATGAGAGAGAAAACTGCCAACATGTGAAATTTTCAACAATAAATCTTACCACTAATCATCATATCAGCATTTTGTGCCAGAAATGTTGTTGGTTGCAAATAGTTGCACGTGCTCAAAATTTCATTGGATGCAAGAATTGAAAATTGAATCTTTTGAAAGTGCATACAAAGGTCAGTGCCCCTGTTTTTTGTGTGCGCTTTGAGAATATCACATGCTCTGTTCACACAACCTATAAAAACATCAAAATGACATGGTGTGCAAGTTGAATGCTTCAAATCAACTGGTCTAAACACAGCAAATCAGTGAAACTAGCATATAAAGGATAACTCCTACGTATGCACTAAAGGAATAGATCTGACACCTGACTTCATGAAACAATACAAAAAATACAAAATGACAGGGAACACTATCTTATGTAAATTAAGGAGTTATCTTGAAAAAGGTGGCATTTAAACACTTTCTCAAATTATCACCCGCCTACATGTACATGTGCTCAGATATTTGTCTCATAATTATTTATGCTGGAGTGAGTGGTCACTGTAGAGCATTCTTGTCATGATTAACAGCACTGTAACAGTGTTATTTGTGGAAATGGCCTTACAACAAATAAGTGCAACAAGGAGATTGTGTTTTGCAGTTTTGTAAAAAAAAAATATTATGATAACAACACCTCAATTGAACAAAGTGATAATTAAATTTGTTAATCTCTGCAGAGCTCCAGAGAGATATTAATTCATTTCCATGTACTATGAAATGGACTTAATTTATATGGCTCTCAGCACTTGGGATAACACCTAGGTATAATCATAAATTCACTTTTTACTAGGTTCTCCTGTTTTCTTAAATAATCAGTAAATTTGACAGTTATTGTATAAACTGCTTCTTCCCAAGTGATTTAACTGACATTACACTGCCATTTGTTATCGAAATACAAATTGTGACCAACAGGCTGATATTCTACATGACATGAAATGTTACCACATACATGTGTGAGTGTGAGTTGAGATTGTGTTGACTGTGTGCATTGTAACCTGTGATGACTAACAAATACCTTTCTACCTTATTGTAAATGTTTCCACATTACAAGCACAATGATTGTGTCATAACTGAGGTATAAATCTATAGAACTTGCTCAATGTATTCTTGTTGTCTATGGTTTATACATGTCTTTACACCAATCTCCCCAAATGAATTTCACCAAGCAAGATCAAGTACCTTGTGTCAAAATGGAAAAAAATCCAACACATCACAGTGACCTTTTTCCAATCCTTCATTACCAAATGACCAATGGCCCACAGATGTCATTTGAACACACAAAGTTTGTATTTGGCCAAGTCCAAGTTATTTTGTTCCATATATTTACCCATTACATCAAAGATTTTAAAATACCAGATCATTGCATTAACTTGATAGCCCTACTAAGGCTTGGATGAGACTTAATATCAGGAAAAATTACTACCCGGTATATCAATGTTACTTGTATTCCTTATTCTTTGATACTATGTAACACTAGGAACACAAATTGACCAAATAACTTGGACTTGCCCATTTCCTTATTTTACAAACTGAGATGACATTCAAATTAAGAATGTGTACATCATTTTAGTCTCGGCATTAAAAAAAAGATGTAGTTAGCAGAGAGGAAGACTTATTAGGGTCTTTGAAGTGGAAGCCTGTGCTGATTTCTTACCAGGACATAAGCAAGTCTTGCCCCATCAGTAACGGGTAGCTGTGCATGGATGGCTGGTTGGCCCAACACAGGGTGATGCACCCCTCCAGTCGAAGCCGTTAAATCTGTGTACGATAATCTGAAAATACAGAAGAGAGGAAAGCAAGAGAGTAATGCGACATATTCATTAGATGACAGCAGAGTGGAATAAAATAAGACTGCTCTTCATAACACTAACCCTATTCTGTGATTACCCAAAGCAGGGTGGTGTACCCCGCCATCTGTGTAAAATGATCTGAAATAAACGATAGAAAATGTGTGTCAGTGAATAAATTTGACGTTTTCATAAGGTGACCGTCTGGAAAAAAAAAGAAAGACAAGAAAATTTGATTAATCAACTACCATCCCTTTAACCTTATCTATCTAAAATTATTAAGGCAACATTTAAAAGCATGAACAATACAAAAGAAAAGCATATAAGTCATTTAAAAATTGCCCTGTGTGTGTGTGTGTTCATAAAAGGTCACTTTCAAATCAAATTTCAAAACATGGGAGGATACTTGATTATAATCCTCAGGGCTCTAACCTGTCCATTCTCATTAATTCATACAGCATGACTAATTGCTGCTAGAACCTCCCAATCTCAATCATACTTCCAAATAACAGAAACTGTATATTTTAGGTTTAAAATATTTGGAAGAGAGAGAGAGAAAAACCAATATAATTTCAAACTGGGGATGTGCCAACAAGAATTGCCAATATTGCATGGTCTTTTGACATGTTGATTTGTCCTAAACAGAATGCAAACAAATTTAACAAAATTTGCCCCTTGACGGTCATTGTGAACAAAACACTTTGTTTGAGTCAGTGCCTCTAGGTGTCTTCCTTATAATCTCTTTTCATTGTTAGGCATTGAATAACTTCACATCGACGCATTGCCTGAGCCAGCAAAGATTGCATTACGTGCTTCCATAAACAAGTTTGAATTTGTGGAGCTCGAAAATCGAAAGTTTGAATTTGTGGAGCCAGAAAATCTGTTCACTTTGACACTAATGTGAGTGCTTGCTCTCACATTCAATTTGTATCAATGGGAGTCACGTCAAATAGGTGTGAGGGAAGATGGTGACCGGCAAATGAGAGTGATAGAGGGAAGAGAATGTGGGGAGAAAGAATGATAGAGGGATAGATTGAAGAAAGAAAGGAAGTTTGATCAGGAGGATAATATAAGGTTGGAGTTATAACTACAGGTTTGAGCTTAGCGAACAAGAACGAGGCATGGAGGGATATAGGAAATGATATAGTCAAAAGAGATAGAGAGACAGAGAGACAGAACAACAGATCTTTTCTTTCATTATATACCATTTAGAGTATATCTTAGCTAGTTTTATTATTGTTAACCATGAATGTGATTCATGTAAACTACTAAATTTTCTGTATTAAAGCTGTGATATCTCTAGGAATTACACAATATTCAGAGAATGTTAAACCTGAATTCAAGTCCCCGTATTTTAAAAGTTCCCAATTTTATCTCTATAATCCTCTACTTTTGGATTTCCCTGAATAGCAGTGCATCTGAATGCAAATTCAGAGAATAACTACCGTATATGACCAAACTAATTTAGATAGAAGATATCAGTGCCGGGTCAGTTTTTACAGAGGTCCAGGTGGCACAATTTGTTCTCCCAAATTGAAATAAACCATGGGTTAAGATAAAGTGCCTTAAGGTATACTAAAAACTGAACAATTCATCACATATTCAGAAATATCATAAAGCATCTGGAGTTTGCAGAGGCATTCAAGCCAGGCTCCCAAAGAGTTAAAGAAAATGCTTATCAACATGTCCACTTTGTCTTGAGAGACTATGAAATTTGAATGGGTATACCTAATTTGATGATCAAATGTGGAGTACATTTTAGGCACTTAAATGTACAAGTGAGGATTATGACCATTTCATAGTCCATCACTTGGCAAATACCACTTATCAATGTGTGATTCCCAATGCTCTGCTAAAACATGCTCCTACATTGCTGATTTATGTGACTGTTTAATTGCCCGATGTACCGTGACACAAAGCATTCACTTTCATTTCAAATTCAAGAAACAACTGCAGCGGGAGGACACTACCCTGGCTGACATTTCAATTCTGATCAGAAGGAGAAGAAGAGTGCGCTTGAGAGAACAAACACACAAATGAAAGAAGCTACAAAGTGAGTGTAATGGTTTCCGTTCAGCAGTCAGCTTCATTGCACTTGATGCATACAAGAAGATGAGACAGAGGAGAGAAGTTCTTCATAATTTAGGGCTTTCTTGGCAAGCAGTCAAAACCACTGTCTCATTTAGAATGGAAATGTACATGAAGCAGTAGTAGTACAAAGCAGTTTACACTTTTAAGTTCAGATACTGCATTAAGCGCATAGTGTTGATCAAAACTTTAGACAGGAAGTGTATTAACATTTAAAAGGTAATCTTCAGTTCTAGTGAGAAAAAAAGAAAGGGTCTTCTTTAATCAATTTAAATAGGATCTGTTAAAAAAATTGCCAGAATGCTAAAGCATGGAAAGCTGATGAATCATATTCAAGACCTTTCTAATGATGAGTTAAATTGGCAACACAGACACTTGATTCTGAGAGTGGGAAGAATACATGAACCTTGCTGAGGCTATCTCAAATTTATTGTGTTTCACAGTTTCCAGCATGTTATTAATTTGTGATTCTACATAAACATTGGTCCGTAAAAAGCAATCTCAAAGTGCCTTGGATCACAATCAACAGAATGAAGTCAGAATATTTTTTCAGACAGTCTCTCTTGACATACAGCTTTCTTATCAGAACTCACGATTGCATGTATCTTTAATCAGAGGTATGTGTTGCATGTTGTAATTGATAACAGCTTAGGTGAACCATGTGATGACAGCTTTATTCAAGACATACATATCCTCTGTTGAGAGCTGGAGAGTGTTAACTCACTTGCTTTTAATCAGAGTTAACGCCCTTTCGGCTCCAAGGGGACGACATACACATTTCATGAGCATTCATGTGCTAGGGAATTCTTGTGATGTCATTTAGCTGGGAATCATTGGATGACCTACAGTCTATGGAATCCTATGATAAACATGGATGCATCCGTTGAGATTCAGAAAGGCGATACCCCATTCATACATAATGCCTTTCTGGTTCCAAGCAGGTGACATATGTACACATCACAAATCATAAGGATTCATGTGCTGGGGGAATTCTTCTGGTGTCATTTATTTTGGAATCATTGCATGACCTATAGTCTTTGGAATTCTATGATGAACATGGATGCATTTGTTGAGAATCAGAAGGGCGCTACCCCATTCACTTTTACACATAGCTTATGCCCTTCTGGTTCTATGCAGACCTCATAGCTATGTACACATCACCAATCATGAGGATTCATGTGCTAAAGAGTTCATGTGATGTCATTAACTTCAGAATCATTGCATGACCTACAGTTTCTGGAATTCTATAACAAACCCCAATGTGATTATTGAACGCAAGAAGGACATTAGCTCTGTTTATGAGTTAAGATCAAGAATGAAAAAATGTGACTTACGGGTGATGGGCCCACTGCTCAGGTGCACCAGGTAGAAAAACTGTTCCCAGATCATCTGAAGAAAGGCAAACAGAACCACCTATTTTCATTCATACACAGCAAAATTAATTTGAATCAACATTTATTGTTAACTTTTTTATGCGAAATGTGAGTTTTAAATCATTTATCAACTAAACACTTGTTTATGTAGTTCTCTAAGTCTCATCACCTAGAAAAAAAATGTCCCGTTATTTCTATTATCATTTGCAGCACTGTAATAATCATCATCATTATTAGTGGTAGTAGTTGTAGTAGTAGTAGTAATAGTAGTAGTAGTAGTACGTAGTAGTATTTGATCAACTTGTTTTTAACATAAATCATTAACTTACAAGGATCTCTGGGTGTAAGAGGTGGTCCCACCACTGGGTTAATGGCAGGTAAAGGCGATGTCTGTTTAGGTTTGGTCACTTTGGTGTTGGATTTGGCAAACTCCAGCCGTATCGTCTGCGGCAGCTCTGGATCAAAACGCACTCCCTGGTATTCATGGAAGAAAAGTAAAGGTTTTATATAATTTTTTTTTTAAATGTTATCACATTATATGAAAGTAAGATATTTTGTGTAAATCATGAGTCGGTTATTTAGATTTGTATTTCTTCACTTTGGTGTTGAATCTGGCAAACTACAGTCATATCATCCCTGAAAGCTCTGGATCATACTGCACTCCCTAGTGCAACCTATATTGTAAGAAAATTAAACATATTGCCAGGTTATTTAATGTGATATATTTCCTGTACTTCATATGAGTTAGCTAGTCTCTTTGATGACCTTGGTCACCACACTGCCTCATAAAAATGCACATCAGGCATTTGTAATTCTTTGAATACGATTTGATTTCAATTAAACAGTAATTTTTCATAGACTCCGGTCTGAGCAATGTCAGACTTCTTCCCTTTCCCTATCCTTAATACAGGAACCATTCATCCCTGTTAGTATTTGGTAACTTACATATAACTACTTATTTAATTACAAATTAAAAAGTGGGGAATACGGTCATGACATCCTGGTTGCATCCTGGTTCTAACCACTACATGGTCCATGTATGATTCACTTTCAGTCAGGAATGGCAAAGAAGGACAGAAACTTTTTACTTTGTCTAAAATAAGGCAGTAGTTCACACTGATATAAGTACCCTATAGCAAAGACTAGCTCATTTGGTGAAAACATTAACATCTGCAAAGAAAACTACAGAATCAGTAGATAAAATATACAAAGAACATAAATGAGTCAAGAACACTGAACAAACAAAACAAACAAAACAAAAACAAGACATTTTTTTAAAATATGTTCTCATTGAACATCTAAAAGTACACAAGGTTTTATGTCTTGAGATCTTTCCTTGATGGCAGGATGTCTTTATAAAACATCAGGCAGCGAAACCTCTCAAGAGCTGAGATTTTAGAAATATCTCCATTACCCAACCTCCTCCTGTATCCAATTTCAAATGGGAGGCTACAAAGCCATTCTGCAAACAAATATGAAACATCCTGAGGCATGGTAGGTAATATCAACCTAACCTAGCAGAATGGAGCTATAGAAATTATGAAGGCTATCACATCGGGTCTCCCTTTTTTTAAAAGACTCTGAGAGGGCAAATTTGCCTGTATGAGGTTTCCTCTTTCAGATTAATATGTGGGGACGTCTAGCAACAGCCTCTTATTAAAAATGGTTGCCTATAGGGGGCGACAATTACTCACCTGGAGTGCCTGTTTTGCCGCTTCTGCACCTGCACGCGATTCAAATGTGACGAAGCCCACAGGCTGGTGGAAGAAATCATGGGGGAGAAAGGGAGAATCATAAATAAAAATGGGTAAAAAATATAAATGAGGGAAAGAGAAAGTGAAGATTGATTATATTGGAATTATGGAGAAATACATTATGGATGAGAGAGGGACAAAGAGGTAGACAAATATGAATAAATGCATGTAGGTTAGAAGTCACAGGAAATGACAAATTTAGACCCAATAAAGAAGAAAAATACATGAAATGAAGGAAAATATCTATGAAGATGAAATGAATTAGAATTAATGGACAAGCAGATAATGGGACAATAGAAGCAAGGCAAGCATGAACAAAGAAAAATATTTAAAGAATGAATAAAAAGCAAGAGATAGGATAAAAAAAAAAAAAATAGGATGACAAGGGCAGACAGCCTGAGAAGGATGGAATTTGTGAGGAAAGATAGAGCAAGCGAGACAGAATGAGAGAGAGAGGAGGGGAGAGAGAGTGAAAGAAAGCCAAAGAAAAATACAACAGAGAAAGGAGAAGCAACCGTGTAATATCTCACAAAAATGC
The DNA here is from genome assembly GCA_003118195.1 of Hemicentrotus pulcherrimus. NCBI lineage: Eukaryota > Metazoa > Echinodermata > Echinoidea > Camarodonta > Strongylocentrotidae > Hemicentrotus > Hemicentrotus pulcherrimus. The sequence continues at coordinate 129,095 of BEXV01000901.1, forward strand.
TATCTTAGGGAGATGTTGAAATACTAATAATCAGTGATTTTGAACAAAATACTGATAGAATATGTTCATTAAAATTCAGAAATGTAAATTTGGTAATCTGGGTAAAAGAGAGAGAGAGAAAGGGCCAATGTACAAATATGAACTCCTCTCCTCCAATATGTGTTACATTGCAAAACTATGCAGCGCATGCTTACTGTATATCTAGCGTTAATTTCCTAGTGGAAAGGAAGTCTGTCATGATATCAAAATGTTAATAGGTATATGACAAGTGCTAACGGCAAACACATTACTGAAACAGAAAGTATGTCAATTAACAATATGCCCATGGGGATATTAGGGGGGAATATTAAAGAGGAATGCACCATCACCCCTAATAAACAAGCAATAGTAGAGTCCATTTTTAAGAGATATTTCTGGTATTAGTCAGCCTTCAAGATTTAAAATTTGTACTCTCTGTGTGATAATTTGTCACAAAATTATTTCTTTTATCATCACATAATTTGTTACTACCAGTGGGTGTAAACAGATGCTTATCTTCATGTTAAAGGCACTGGTGATAGTTTTCTCTGTTCCATCTCAAATATCTCTGCATTGATGGTTTCAAATAACATTTGACCACTTTACTGAAGATAAACAAGGTACTGTCTTCCTCTATGTCAGCTGCAAACATCATGCTGACCATTGTATATTATTTTAATATCAACTAACTTTTTGTTATATAGTGTGCTACGTAATCATTAAACATTTGAATTTACTTTTAAGAATGGTTTTTTTTTTTTCCATTATTAAAGCTAATGATTTCTTCTACTTCTAATTTCAATTTAGACCAAAAAATGATGGGGAAAAAATAATTCAGCAAATTAGTAATAATTCAATACCATAGACCAATGATCAGACTTTTAAAAGGTCACTGACCACCCCACATATCTAGAAGTCAACCCCTTCTCAGTGTCTAGATGAGTGATGTAGGATGGTAGTCAAGGGAATGAGACTTGATCACCAGTCTCATCACTCACTCACCCTATGCTCCAAGCACACACAGACACTCTTGACTTTGTACTTTCCCTTCATGGTTGGTCTACTCACATTTCAATTTCTCATTAGTCTGAGAGCAAAACATTTCTACTGAAAGGACCTTCACTTGATCTTGATAATGCTAAAAAAAATTGATCATATTCACAAGGATAAATGGAACTATGTAGATATTGTATTTTTGAGTGAATAATATCTTGAATGTCATCCAGTGGAACAAATTTGATGTGCCTGCAGCAAACAACCTTGTAATTTTCATATTTTATAACTGCACAACATTTCTGTCATTCCTTTGTTTTCTTCTTTGCATGTTACTGCTCCTGTGTACTTACAAAGAAGATTAAGTCTGGTAAAGGTGAATAATAAAGTGTGAGCTTTCTCATTCTATCATATTCCATAGTGAAGAATAAAATATTAGTAATGTGATCTGAAATGAATCGGTCTAGAAGTACTCTCATATTTCAAATTTGGCAATATTTGTTTTAAAACTTTGGACCGAATGTTGATGCCATATATACAGGTATAGTATAGTCTCATGCACTCACATCAATGTTCAGTGCTTTTTACTGTGATTTTTCTGCAATAAACAGAAAATTTGAGCATTTGTTATAATTCTTTAAAAGCATATTGGTCCTTCTTTGCTATCTAATCAACCTACCTAACCATTTTGAAATGTTTCTTTTCAATATCAAGTCCATATCCATCAACTACTCAACATCTTCTTCAACTTGGCAACACATATTACTTTGGAATTTTGAACAAGTGAGATAATCAAACATCTATTCCCTTTGAACGTGATACAGAGAACACACTCAAGACAAGAAGAGCTTTGATAAACACACTGGTCCAGTCTGGGAAGAATCCGAGGCACGTCGGCTAATAATTGTGTCACTCACATTACGGCTACTTACTACCCCCTGTTGGTATGCCTGGTATCCCTGCAGTCCGAGTGAAGGGGCTAAAGTACAGATGCACCTTATTCACGGCAACATGTTTTCCTAGAGGTCTTTATTGGAGTTCATTTGGGATTTTATGGATGGCTGCGATAATCTGTTCTAAAATAAGTTGCATGTGTTTTGTGAAGAAAAGAATTCATGCCCTCAAAGTATATGCATGAACAAAGAGTGATGTCATCTGATTAAAGCGTGGTCGGTGAGCTCTAACGATGTGCAAATATGATGTGCCAGCATGAAATACACTTTTCCTATCGTCACTTATTAGGCGATTTCGATTCAGTAATGTGATGCCAGTACAAGTTATATTTGATTTTAAAGAGGACTATAAATAGTAGTAGTGATTTTGCCCAATGCAAAAGGTTACAGTTGTTCTAGTAATACCTCTGTTACACCCACACTGACTCCATACATGAACCAACAAGAGACCAAACTAAACAAATATAAACATATTAGCTCGAAAGGCAAAATAGTTGGTCATTTTGGAGTTGGTGACTTGGTGTGGAGTCAGTTAATTTGCCAGTGTTACTGAGGTACATGTATATTAAAGTCTACTTGGCCTACACACAGTGGGTTTTTTTTAAAGTCTTACCGATTGGTTCTTTCCGGGTTTACTGGTTACTTTCAGTAATGAGCCTTCATAACCCTGCAATGGAAAAATAACAGAAAACATATAATTCATTAAAAAAACAACATATAATTCATTCAAAAGAACAAATGATTTGTAACAACTTGTAAGAGAGTTTTGACACGAAATGATTATTATCACGGATAGCTACCAAACAAAATAGAAAACTCATCAATAAGACAGGGAACATTCTATTACAGTATCTGCAAGCAATGCTTTTTTCAATTTTGTGTTTGTTTTATCTTGGAATTATTACAAATGGACTCTTTTTGTTACAAAAATGTATTTAAAGATCAGATCTACATGAAAGTATCACCCAAACAAACTTAATACATTTTCATTATCTATGAGCTGATTTCAAATAGGTGGTCAATATTCCATACTGAAATTACATGAGGTTAACATGGAGGCAAAATAATCCATCTTCAAAGCCCTCCAACAATTAAGTAAATGTACGTTCATATAGAGACAAAATCTTACAAAACAACCACTTATTCATTAAGGTTCTAGATAATATTTGTATAAACATCATGAGAGAATCTAATGGTTTCATGTTGAAAAACAGGATATGCATTTGTTCTACAGGAAAGATTGAGAGCAAAGTTTTTCTGTTTGTGCACCTATATCTTTAGTTAACATAATATACCATATTATAGATTTCTCACTTCTTAACATAACATCAAAAAATAGCTAAAGGAAACTGCTCAATGTTCACTTTTTAAGATCACAGGGTCAGTGTTTACTTTCTAATTTCTTATACTCTGTGTAACTTTGATTGAAAGTTTATTTATAAATAAAGCATTTGGGGGTAATATTTTAGACTCCCATGTCATATCAACCTTCTCCTCTTGTCAAAGTTCAGGTTGGGTTCCCGAGTGGGAGAGGGTTATCGACATTGTAACTCTAACCCCATATCAGATACCACCGATCATCATCCCAAGACACAAAACTGTCAACAGATAAGAGATGATTGCAAGCTTCCATATCACAATCATCTCAAGGATTACCTCATATCATGCTGTCAGTACTAGTGTCATGTTCAAGGGACTACTAGCTAGCTAGCCTCAGTAAAGATTGGACTGCCATGGCACCATGGAGGCATATTCTATTATTCTAGGACCCATGCATATCCAGATCTTAGTATGATGAGGGGAATATATCTCAGCTCACATGTGATCCATGTATAGTTCAGTTAGGAAACCACTTTGGAAGGTCCTGCTTTGCATTGAAAAAGGGGGTTTCCGTCCAAAATTACTACATGTATAAATATATATATATATTTTTTTTATTTTATTTTATTATTATTTTTTTTTTTTTTT
>BEXV01000901.1:133133-159726 GCA_003118195.1 Hemicentrotus pulcherrimus
CCCCCCCTTGCCATTCCTCCAGATATACTGGCTGTCTAGGACTGGTGGTATTTTGATAACTCCATGCGCTGACACAACCAAACAGCATGCTATCACATATAAGGGCCTGATTGCCATAACATTCAAATGTTCTGACTTTGTGGAGATGTGTATTTGAGGATGTGCTTTTCCATCTATTTAGTGCTGAGGCTTTATCAAACACACATTGATTTAAAGTACCAAAATATCACTACATGTATAACTAATCTCAGAGTATACATAGTTGCTAATTGGGACATATTATCAAAGAAAGTATATTTGGTAGCACTGAAACTCTCTGATAATGATGCCTAAAAATTGACAGAAACAACCTAATTTCATTTATATTTTTCTGGCAAATAAAGTATTTAATAGAATGACACAACCATCTTAACAATAAATCTTTAAAATGTATTCTTTTTTGATTGTTTTTCATACTTCTTTTCTTCTGATTTTATACAATGTTTATTTCTGCATGAAAGAAAATTACTAATTTTTTTCAAGCACGCAAGTGTTTGTTCAAAAAAGACAAGCGCAGAACAATTTTGACATTGTGACAACTTTCATATAATTGAAAACAATGCTGTGGAATAGCATATTTGGAAAAAAAAAGTCACTTCTCAATAAGCCCTTTTTGTATGTAGCAGGGACGAAAATAGGCCGAAAAAAATCATCTATTTTAGTAAATCGATCCCTTCCTCCCCCTACCACATTCTTCCGTTTTTAAAACTACTGATGACCCAAAACGACTCCCTAGTTTTCCTCATTTCCTGAAGTTGAAGAGAAAGCGCTCTTGGGGAGGAATTCGATCCTCCTCGTATCTGAAACCTAAAATCCATCCCAGGGGTCTTTGTCATTCTATCTACTGAGTTCTGCTTGCTAATGACTGATGAATGTGTACAAATAACAAGAGGATTAAAATCCCTCTATGATGAGAAATGCTTTGTAACGCTATACCATGTTGTGTCTCGAGCAAACTTAAACATCAGAATGACTTTTAAATAAACAACTTTGCCTTGTACTTGAGTGGTTAGGTTCCTAGTAGGTAGTCAACATGTAGATGCTTAGGCTGATAAATTCGTTTCAAGAAAGAAAATCTAAAACTTTAAGATGATCTTTACTAATATGTTATTAAAAATCAATGTATAATTATTCTAATCCTTAGACTATACTATTGCAAAAGCAATCTTTTCACTACTATAGTGAAGTAGAAAATGTAGACAATTGCCTTTTGAAAGAATACTAAATATAGAGGCATGTTTTCAGTAGAGCAACCCAGCCTTCATTTTCTTCATCAAAAAAACATTATTGTTGGGGTTCCATCCCTTGTAAGTTTTTAATAAAACTGACTTTTCTTTTCAGCAAAGATGGAAGTCAAACATAGAAACGTATTAGTGAAGCAATGATGCTTCAAAGAGTCTTGTTTCTTCAACTTGGTTGATTGCATCAGCCCAAGATCTCCCAAGACACATAGTTACCATGGTTACAAGTGAATTACTTGCAATCTAGCAGTTTTACCCTTGCAGTGTTGGTAGTGTTCAATCAATCACAAAGTGTTTGCATAATCATCACACTCTTGCATGAGTTGTTTGTGGCAAGAGCGGTTAAAAGACTTTTTGTCTTTCTCTCATGAATCTCTCCTTTTCCATACTTCAACCCCATTTCAATTTTCTCTTCATCGTGCTTTATTCAAACACCAGTAGAGTTGTCTGCACTTTTTAACGGATTATAGAGTAACATGATAACAAATTCTGTGTATGTCTGAAAAAAATGAAACCCACATTTTCATGCCAGGTCGCCATCTAGGTCTGATATTAAACACAAAGAAATTAATTGCATGTTCATTTGCTTCCTATGGTGTGGTTTTATAATGTTGAAAACAGGTGAAAAGCAAAAATTCTCTTTCAACATTGTAATGGGTAAATAAATGTATGACAGCAATGATAATATTTCTTGAATAACCTATACTTCTTTTGATATCCACCTCAACTAGGTGCCACAATCTGCTTTTATAAATGTATGTGCCTCTTCCACTTTCCCCTCGCTTTCTCCTTGCCATTTTCTGATACACTTACAACATTTGTTTTCTCTTTCTTCCTTTCTCCCTTTCTTTAGAATCCAGTCTTTCTCTTTCTTGTCATATTGTTCAGAATGCGACTTTTCTCTATTGATCTGACCAATGGATGAGGGAGCTATACAGAGATGCGCTCCAGTTGCTAGGGATGCACATCAAAAGAGAGTGTTTTCTCCATCTTTTATCTCCTAATGCATCTTGGCCATTAGGGATGCCAGCAAGAACTCCCTCCTTCTAATCTGGATAAAAGTATCAACACTTTGGTCTTTCACGCATCACACTCTGGGTAAATTGCAGGTTCTCATCACGTTGGAGCAACACACATCCTGGCTGGACTTTCAAGAATGCATTGCAAATCTTAGTGGCATGCATGCAAAGCTTTAGTGCATCCATAGCCCATCACTACCTCTAAGGTTATGGAACCGTTTTGGTGCATCACATCACTGGCTGTGCCGGGATGCGATGCGGACTGGAGAGTTCTGGTGTTTGCACAAGTAAAAAATTCATTCAGCAAATAGATTAAACCTAGATTTGAATCGCTTCCTTATCTCCAGAGTCACATGCATATGCTTGTAAATGTCTGAGAATTTGACTAGGGTGAAGAGCAAAAAAGTGAACATTCCAAAAGATTGTCCATTCTTTATTTGGTAGTGTCTCAATGGGGAAATGACATAAAAGGATTTGGCGTATAAAGGAATGTCTTCCAATATTAAGTTACCACAGGTGAAAGGAAATGCACTTCTTCGCTGTGGATGCATTTTGTAAACAATCATTTTACCCCTTGAGATGCCTCTCAGTATAAAACATACATTGCAAATAAAGTTTTATGATGCAAGAATTATGGACAATTATATCAATAATTTTATAAATACTATTCTGGGTTTATATAGTGCTTATTACATCTTCAATGTCTCTATGCGCTTAAAAAATATAAATTCATGTATACATTACTTTATTTCATGATCTATTAACCCTATTTGCATTTCAAGAATACAACCTTTTTTCCCCTAGAATTATTGGATAAAATATAAATTTGTGTTAGTTAAAACTAATTTTGAACTTCAGGGTTAGCTGAAAATAAATGTTGCTGCTTTGAAATTAGCCGTGCTCCTATATTCAGCTTCCCAGTTCTCTCCCTCACTAGTATCTCAAGGAGATATGAATACCTTACCTTGTTAACACAGAAAACTAAGTTTTGTCTTGATCTATGAATAGGTTTTATGGTATCCAGAATCTGAAAGCAGTAGTTAGTCAAGTTGGATTTACAATTATTTAATTTTAAAATAAAATGACAAATGTACCTGATAGGCTCTAAATAAGAGGTAGAGTTCCCTAGGCTTGGCATCCATAGGTAGGCCGCTAACAAATAGGGTTCGCACCTGCAATAAGATGAAACAAGAAAGGAGAAAGAATGAATGTAAATAATCATTATGATGTACATTACTGCAAAAGGATGCAAAACAATATAAAGTCAGTAATGCTCTAAGGATTCAGTGTGTGATACAAATCTGAAGAGAGACAGAGACAGACAGAGACAGAGAAGGGGAAAGAGAGAGACAGAGACAGAGAGAGAGGAGAGAGAGAGAGAGAGGAGTGGGGAGAAGAACATAAAGAGAGAGAAAAGGACAAAGTGCAAGAAAAGAGGGAGGAGAGGAGAAAAAGAGAAAAACTGGAGAAGAGAAATTTATTTTTGTGGGAATATATCAACATAGTGAGGTTAAGTAAGAAGAAATAGAAGAAAACAATAATAAAGCTTATAAACACAATCTTACATGATATGTAAAAAAAACTCTTCTTTGGATTTGAATTATAAAAATAAAAAAATACAGACTTAAGATACACAAACTAGTTATCAAAGGAAGGACTGTGTATTTTCTTTGGACAAAGAGAAATCAAATGGATTGAAGCAGTCCTCAAACCCCCGAAATCTTGAGGCCATGGTGATTTTTTTTCATCTTTAGATGACTATCCCAGACTATTCAATTATTAATGTGTAAGGAAATCACACTTGCACTAATTTGATTTCTCTCTTCGTCCCTCGAGTGTATATTCCCAAAGATATACCACCAATTTCATTACATTTTCTACATCACTGTGGATATATAGGGCACTTTGAGATGATATTTTCCCCCAATGTAATTCAAGCAACCATGCATGCGTATGGATGTTGTATTACTGCTTCAATGGCAAGTACCATGGTTGATTTGCAAAGTGATAATTTCTTATTATGAGAGAGGAATATGAAAATAAACCTTCAAAACAGTGTTTTAAAGATGTCATCTGAACTCCTGATCAACCTTGCATTAGTTTTTTCTTCATTCTAGATTTGTTTCTTTTCCAAATGCAAGCAAAGATCCTCCTTTGATAACTATAAATAACACATCTTTATTTTTCCTAACAATAACAACAGAGATGTACCGTTTTCTGTTTTCCATAGCATTTATCTTCTCATGAAATGGGAGTCCTTTGAATATCACTGTAATTCAAGCCTAAATGTTGATGACCAACATACTCGGCTTCAAATATTTTATCTTCCTATCATCAAGTTCACTCGATACCTCCATGTCAAACAAAAAGCAATTTGCTTCTTGAATGAAACGTGAGACAACAGTAAACTTGAAAAATGATATGTCTTGTGATTCTTCGCTTGCCTGACTTTTTCTGAGCACAAATGTTGAGTCACGTTTCTTGTAAAGACTGTCAGAGTAGAATTTTGATTGGTAATTCAACAGATCAAACGTGAAACCAATTATTATATTAATTACATAAAAATGAAATGTAGATCAACTTTCAAGACTGTTCATCATCTATCTTAAAAATGATCATAAATACTGACTGTGTATATTTCTCTACTTAATTCCACATATTACATAATGCCTGACTAATGCCTGACCAATTCCTTAGAATAAAAGATCAATGCCATAATTTAAATTCAAATTGTACCTGTGGTCAACTAACCAAGCTTTTACAATGTAAAAATGGTGGGGAAAAGTTCTACCCCTCTGTTGTGCATTTAGATTCATAAAGGCACTAATCTATATGATTATACATGGAATCAACACCCTTCTGGCTTTAAGCAGAATTTTCTTTTAATCTTTGTAGATATGTTTATACAGTCAAACCTGTCTATAGAGACCACCCAAGGGAAACACAAAAAGTGGCCTTTGTAGACAGGTGATCTTTGTAGACAGGTTCCTTTGGTACATGATTCAATGAGAAACCATTTTCAAGGGAAACACCAAATGTGGCCTTTGTAGACAGGTGGTCTTTGTAGACAGGTGGTCACTAAAGCAGGTTTGACTGTAATTGACTCTCTTGGAATCCAAAGACCTCCTTAAATACTTATGGTCAATCAGAAGGGTATAGCTGATCTAGGTCTACCGGTACTAGAATTAATGCTCATCTGGCTCTCAGGAGATAGTATCTAAGACAGAATCAAGAGACCTTATTATATGACCACGAGTCAGACGGCCATTAGTTCATATGCACTGCAATTCTACATCAAATGAACACCCTTCTGGACCTCATAAGACATTGTCTTGTGATAAAAGCTCTTGTTTGGGGCTTGGCATAGGCTTCTTTGAAAGCTACATTCATACATGATTGATTCATCTCCCATGGAAAAAAGTACACCCCTCTCCACCCTTGTTCCATAATATTGATTTCGTTCTCTACATAAAAGCCGAGAGGTATTCAAATTACCCGGTCGATATATGGAAAATAGATTTACCCAAGGAGCACCAATCTATCCAGTCTTTTGAAGACAAGACGAAACATAGAGAATGGGAAAAGTCTTCATATACTTTTCCCCATGTGATTCTTTTTGTGAGACATCATTAATGATACATGATGTGGGCAAATAACCTAACTTACAACTGATCTGGAAGTTTTTATAATCAATAAACTCCATTGACACACCTAGATCTTATAGGCCCTATACAGGATTATTGTCTATGTTAGCTAAGCTTTGCTGAATTAAACTACACAGACCAGTAACTCTGTGCATCAATAATTAATATTACAGCTGCAAAATGGTAATTCTAATCATAAAGTCTCTTATTATTATTTGGTGATTAAGGTGACACTGTACTTCATTGCAAGACACCTGCTGTTGTACAAAAACATTTTGAGCCTTCAAGTATCATTAATAATTCAGAGCAATTATTTTCATTCATCTTCTGTACAAGTTTTCATCAGTTAGCTACAGTATCCATATCAATAGGTACACTGTATACGTTCAAATTTTTGTTGTTGAAATGTCCATATAAAATTGAAATTGTTAAGTCATATTGTTTCTACCTGCAAACAAATACATTCCCCCCAACAATGTGTAATCACATAATAAGGCTACATTACTAAATATAACACATCCTTTTTACATTAACAAATAATTTCTACAAATAAATGCTACTTGTAGTACATGTACCAGACAACAATCTATGACAGTAATAATTCTAATAATCATCATCACCATAATCCTCATATGAAACCAGAACCTCTACTTCTGTATGACTAGCAATTGATATGAATTTCAATATCAAAACAAACGATTTTGACCGCATGTAAGACTATATATGTATACAAATGATCTTCTTTGCTCTCATCTCCTTGCTTACTCAGTGGACATATCTATCTACCGGTAGCCACGGAGTATCATCCCAACCATCTTGATGGAGAAGGGTAGGCTTGTAGCACCCCTAGACCACATGCTGCCTGACTGCATGCTTGCCATTGAATAATGCATTGAAAATAGTGTCATACCAGACACTCTAAGTAAACATCGCAAGGCCTGACATTTTGAATGATTGATTTTATGGGATGGTATTTTGGAAATGCTTGTTTCCAAAGGTTACGCTTTTATTTTTCGCACATTTAGATAGCCTAATGATCTATATGAGAACGAGGAGTTGATGAATTGCATTTCCATATGAATGCATTAATCTTATCAGGGAGATTATTACATTTATACTCTAAATACAGATGTAGAAATTATATCCAATTCTAGTTATTAATTATTGAATAAATGCATTGATTTTATTTTAAAATGAAATATGGCACCATATAAATGCTGTGAATTATCACCATTATCATCATCATCATCATCATCATCATCCTCTGCATCCTCTTCCTCCTCATCATCTCATAGAATATTTGCACATTTGGTAAGCATTTTCATAAATTTGGAGATCATTTATTCAAATCCCGTCCATAGTTTGAATGATTTTACAATGATGTGACTAAATGATCACAAAAGAAAAATGTACTCTGTCAAATTCAACTTGTACTTGGCAAATAATTATGTTGTTTTTTTCGATGAAAATGTCATTCAGACAGTCTGAAGTAATTGAAATTGCTATATTTCCTCCCTTTAAAGTAGATTATAGGTAGTTTTCAAATACTTCAACTTGGTAAGGATTTGAATAGTTTAGATGTTAACTGTATACTAAAGTATATACCCTTGGCATTCTGTTCTGCCTTTTCTTAAAAACATTTCAAAACATGACCAGGTAAATATGTCTGACAAGGATTTACACAGCATCACTTTGTGAATTATCTAGTGACCCATACTAATACAACTCAGATGATACCCAATCATTCACTCTAATGACCAATAGCAGTGCAGAGAAATGAACTTGATAAGCCAAACAACCTCTGGTGACCCCTGATCAAGGAGGGTGGTTTGGACAAGGATGTGGAGAGGTTTCATGACCAGAAAACCACATTCACCAAGAACCAAAACAGAAATGATTTCTTGTTTGATTGAATCCACAGTTCCCCAACATCCACCTGCTATGTTCACAGGCAGTATACAACAAAAAAACTACAAAGGCAGAACATGGACACAAAAAATTGATTCCACCTAAAATTGCGAGGAACGGCTTTGAAAGGGGTTCGTGCAGATGACTATGCTTTCCTTTGGTCCCCTTTTCCATTCACTGACCTAATCAATTATTCATCTGACCCTTTCAGGCAGTAGACTTATGAATTATTCATTAAGCCCCTCCCCCACAAGATACAACGTTGTAAATCTTTTGTAGAATACATCATTTGAAATATTTGCAAAAGTGTCATTTGAGTATGTTTGCTGCAGAGAATCCTACAGAATTAGAGATAAGAGATCAGTCAAAAAAGAAAAGAAATATTTATGTAAAAAAGCAAAATAAGTGAGAGCCATAAGGGAAAGGTGTGTAGAGATTATGTGATGGCCTATATTGATATGTAGACAAACATCATAATGCCACTAGACAACTTGTAAATGAGATGACACTTTGGAGTAATGGCGTAAGAGGTTATATTGTACATAAACCTATATTTAAAGAAATCTTGTTTCACCTTTTCAGGGGAAAGGATACGTCATCTAGAGAACTAACAGAGTAATTTGAAGACTTTGGGTTTTCTCTATATTGCTTAAAATGCACTTAGAAAAATGTCACAAAGAAACAAAATTGTCCTTCCTTAGATAGATATTACTATACTAGTGTTCAGTGTTTCTTGGTGATCTATTGGTCTTTAGTCTCAGAGAATCCGATCAATATTTACAGTGCATTTACTGTACATTTGGGTTGGAGTGACTTAAGGTTCTGATACCTGTCTTGAGCAAGATTAAATTTGCAAGAAATTCATCATTACAAAATAAAATAGTGTAGTTACTTGCACTCATACAATAATGCTTGACATGAATGTACCACTAATTACCACTAATTATATAAAAACTTTTTGGCAAATGAAGTCGCACCCTAATTCACAGTATACAGGAAAACTTGTGTAATGGATAGACTAGTCATAATGATTTTATATCATGACATCTTCATTTGAGGACAATTAAATTTACAAGGATAGAGTAGCAATACTAGAAACACTCCCAAACATGTACTACAGTGTGTTTATACATGCAAGATAAGGTCAATTTCCCTGAAATAGGCTAGTAAAACAGGGAATAGCCTGGGAACATATGACCCCAAGCAGAAGTTCAGTTAGTTTAAAAACAAGGCTCTGTAAAATGTCATTTCATCAAAATCTATGAAATAAAATAGGAAGGAATCCTCAAAACCAATCAGGCTAACAACATGTAATGTATCCTTCCACGGACCTATTGTAACCTAATTTTATGTTGGATAAAAATTGAAAATATTCTTTATTTTTCAAAATATGGGGTAAATTTGGCTTGAACTCAGGCTAAAGGTAAGATGCTGACCACCGACTGAATAAACTGTCTTTTACTTAGCGTAAGAGGAGAAACGCATGCCATCGTCACACGAGAATCATGCATTAGAAGAGGATCCATGAATAATGCATTAAGCTGGGTACTCTTGAGTGTACATACACCATTCTCTCTTAGCCTCATCCGTGGCTCTTGGTGCAAGGATATCCACGATCTTGAAGTTTTTTCCTAAATATTTAATTCTACTGCTTTCAAGCTATTGCTGGTCTGGTGTACTTATGAAGTATTAAATGCTTGCCAAACTGCACCTCACACCATGCTTTGAGGGCTTTCTGTAATAATTTATTCTCTTTCATTCCCAATTATTTTGTTATTTTGATTTGCTAAAAAGATGGGTCACTGTACAGGATCAGGGACTGGGTATTTTCTATTCATTTTTGGTGATTACTACTCATACAGTATGTTACATTCTAGCATTAAAATGGAAAGCAATGAACTAGTGATAGTCAATATTCTAAACAAGATGTAAGAATTTTAACTCAACGAAAGAGCGTGGACAAGAAAGATACAGCCAAGTTTTTGAGCTAGATGCAGAAAGAAGCTATGGTATCCCTCATTTCATGAAACACTGCATATCAGGTAACATTATTTGATTTCAATAATTCAGCCAAAAAAATCCATAACACACCGACATTGAATGAAAATTATTATTCAAACAATCCCCAACTTTATTAAATTAATTACCATTTTAAAGTGACCACAAGATCAGCTCTAGTTTAATGCCAAAGATGCCAACACACTCCTGCCATCCGATACTCAACCAATACCATTAGAAACTCTCATATGAGATAGATAGCAAGCAGTATGAGTCTATTGATCACAATCATGATAAATCGCATCATAGCATCAACCTACTTCCTACGATACTCTCCGTCCAAACCGTCCTCCAACCCACAATCCAAAGGGGAATTAGAGATAGCAGGCTACAAAATGAAATTGACTAGAAGGGAAACAAAGCCCTTGGTTATTTTTTCGACTTCCCCGTTGCCATGGCAATAGCTGGAAGTCATCTTGGTGGTTTTTGTTCCATTAATGGAAGATGCGTGCCCTGCGTCGCTTTTTAACTACAGGGACATGACTTTTGGAGGCATTGTTTTCAGGGAGACCTGGGAAGTGGGAAGAAAGGGGAAACAAAGGAAAGATGGATAATGAGAACCTAACAATGCAGCCTGTGTTTATCTGAACTAATAAACGCTTTCAAAAGATAGATGCTCTGTAATCCCTTTCAAAGCATTTCTATAGAATGAAATGTACTTTGTTACCCCTCTCTCTCTTGCTTCAATCAAGTTTCAGTTATGCATTAGCAACTAGTTCTAAAAAGGTTAAAGTTTCATAAAAATTAAAAAATCAAATTACTGAAGATTTTGTCCATAATTTTGTTTGTATGCCAATAAAAATTATTCACATATCCTCATACATAATCTATAGAAACGCACACAGGCTAAAAATATTTAGATCCTATTCAGACTTGATCATAAAAAGAAACATATTTTATAAAGGAATAACCAAAATGATCTTTAGAACAACTTGTGAACAAAGGAGCAAAAGAACTAAATTTGCACTTCTGAAAAAATTATCATTTTTGTATTTGAAGTGGAACATTAAGACCTAGTATCTTTCCAGGGCATATAATTGTATTGGCATTACAATCACTGAATTAAGGATAAAAATGTATGTCTTATAAATGAAACGGATGGGAGGAAAAACCCTCTCTTTTGTGATAATACACATCTAACCAATAACTCTATAGGTTACATGTCTGAACCAAATATCTACCGAGAGCTAGAGGGGTGTTAACTCCATGTAAATTGCTCTTGGCAGGCAACATGTAATCTTTCACTTCTCATTCTTTTAATTATTCTTCTTTTTCCCCCTTTTCTTCTTCTTCTTCTTGATTTTTCTCTTCTAAGGAGATGATAAATACACCCTGAAACAGAATCACTGGTACTTCCCCTTCTGTGGATCATCTAAGGTAGATGTGTAGCGAGTGAATACATACATATAGCTATCTTCTCCCTCTGGTTTGACCTCTTCGACTCACCTGACAGTGCTCCGAATCACACCGGTTCAATTCAAATGAGGCATGAAAGGTTGCCCAAAAATGGAGGAGCTGCATTAAACTTGGGCTTATCGTTAACCAACAAACCATGAATAAGAATTTATATGTAGGTTTTCCCCCTAGGGTGGTAGGAATAATTTAGGGACAGGAAAATACATGTAGGTAAAAGGCTGCTTCCTAGGAAACTGGTGTGATGTGTATGTACCTTGAGTTTTTTAGGGAGGTAACCCACATGATATTCAGCTGCAGGCCTATTTTTGGCAGTGTGGTTCTACTTCTATTTGGACAAATGGAATATTAGAGCTGAAGAGAGCATGCTGATTGGTCTTGGCAAAAACAAAGTTTCTTCAGCTGTGTTGTGCCTTCTGATGCTGTAATTGACCTACTTCTTCGCAAATCCCTCCCTCCCCCATCTCTCTCTCTCTCTCTCTCTCATTCCTTTTGTCTGTTCTATTCCCTCACTATACAAAATATATTTATCTTACTTTCTACCTCTGTCTATCACTTCCCATCTCATTTCCTCTCTCTCTCTCTCTCTCTCTCTCTNATATGAAAATGAAATGCAATTATTTAAATAAAGTCTTATCTTTTATCTTTATGAATAGCTAAACAGCGAAGTATCAATATAGTTCATGAAAGGTGTACTTATAAAGTGCCATGGAGGTCTAAAAGTCTAAAATGTTTAATTTGATATGGCATGAAAATATAATAAATATGATATCAACTCTTTTGCTCACACTCAGAAGTCATTTAATGAAGATATACACACAATGAATAGAGATAATGTTTAGAATTGATGATGGGGGTTATTTAAAGCAAGGAGATGAATATTAAATTGAAATATCTTATTGTTGAAGTCCGCAGTAAGCTAATGAAGATAAAAACACACTTTAAGTCAATCATATTTGGAAATTTGCCAAGGAGAGTGGACTGAGCCACAATGTGTCTTTGATTCAACAAAAAATGTAATAACTTTGAATAGTTAACTGTCATATCTTTTTTCTTTCAACGCTACAGTAACCTAAAGAAAACATAAACAAACTTAATGCAAAGCATATTTAGAATTTGACGTGGATTGACAGCAGTATTAATACCAGAATGAGTATTTATTAGGAAACCAAAATGTAATTATGTCAATATCACCCTGGAGTTTTGGGCAAGAATTTACTGTCTCTTGAAAAAATAAATTTCATATGTCAGCAGTCTTCCAATTATCAGTCGTCTAATGAAGATAGAAAGACACTTTACACAAGTAATATAGACTTGTCCTATGGACAGTGATTTTAAGCAAGAATTTATGTTTGGTAGATGAAATAACAATGAAATAAATTGAAATGATCCTAGATATTTAAATGTGATAGACATTCCTCCCATGCTCATAGATCTAATGAAGATGTAGACATACCATGCAAATCATATGTAAATATGATTAAGAGAATGAACTAAAGAACCATACATGTATGGTTATGGAACAAAATGTATTGATCTTGAATTGTTAAAATGTGAAATATATATCGCTCGAACACTCATCTGCCATCTAATGGAGATAGAAAACACACTTGTTGAAAATGATATTGAAAATATGATATGAAAATTGATTTTGACCCGTAATTTGTTTGATATGACAATAAAATGATATGTAATACTCAATAGTAAGATGTAAGTTACATCCTCTCTCCCACATCCATCTATTCTCTAATAAAGTTTGAAACACAAAACAGATCAGAATGCACTGTTAAGTGGGAGAGTATGAGGGCTGCTAGGATTAGCATTATTTAAAGATATAATGATCATGTAGAGTAATCTTTATTCAATGAACTTATGTTAACCCGTTGACAACTGAATTCTCTCATTCCCATAGGTTTAATACAGAGAGCACCCGGTTCCCGTCGTCAATGGGTTAAACAGTCTTCTGAAGATATGAACATACTCAAGAATTTTAATTCAGACAATATATCCCTCTGCTTACGGTGGGAAAACAATCTACTTTGATGAAAATAAACTAAACTAAACTTTACCAATTCGTTCAAATGCAGATGTATAATTCAATTTCAAGCCATATTTAACTCCTGCATTCTAGGGATATTAGAATACCAGGCATTGTTAATTATTCAGTTAATTATTTTTTCTCTTAAAAACCAATTTTATGAAATAACATTCAATTTCATTGGATATTTTGCATTTTCTATCCCTCTGAACGAAATGAGCTTAAACTCCTTTTGTTAAATCATTTACCTGTGTGTCTGTCTCTATTTATATAGCTTTTATCATTACATGTCTGTCTTGCTAATTATGAATTTACCATGGAACCGAACAAGAGTCTGTCTATCCCAATTCCAGACCCATTTTATCAAAATGGACCAAGTACCAAACTTTTTTGGGGTCAAGGGTAGAGTACTTCTCTCAAATCTAAGCCGAAATAACCCTTCACTTTGGCATAATCTAAACTCAAGGGTTCTATTTTTAATGGTGAATTCTTTGGATAATGGTAAATGCACTTACAAGTCCCTTGGATTAGCTGTTCAGGCTGATATATGGTTTGCCCATGCAGGGTGACTTCTAAGGTGGGAATCCATACATGTGCACGAGCTACATATTTTTTCTTGTTAAATTCAATTGTTTTTAATTTGATTCAAATGTCATAATTCAATACTCCAATAACTCAGGAGTATGATTCGTCTTAGTTTTTATGATTTCAAATCAAAGCAGCGTCATGTAAATGGCATTACAATTCATGATCCAAATCTTGTGATTTTTCTTGCAGTCTTCCTCTTCTGCTTCTCTCTCTCTCTCTCTCTCTCTTCCCCCTCTTTCTCTCTCTCCAATGTTGAATCATCTAAATCTATAGATTTTGAATAATTTTCATTTGATTAAAAACAGGAAACAGATATGTTTAATTTTCCTCAGTCCTTTTACATTTACTTATTTTCTTGAAATATACATGTGCCTTATTTTTATGAAACTATCAAAAGATGGGGATGTCTCTCAATTCAGATATGGCATCAACTACAAGATTAGCATGCCAACACTTCACACCAGGTAGCTACGCTTTCTTTTTTTTAATGACATGGGTTTTGTATCTCACCCTTAATCCAGTGTAGAAAGCCTTTTCAACCTCACAAAAAGAAAATTCAATAATTTAGAGACGTTTGGTCAGACATGGGGACAAAAGGGAACAATAGTGACCAAAGGGGACCAGTGGGGTGCTCTGGGGGGCTCAGTTGATAAGATATCAACTGATCGATAAGATGGTTGACTGACCAGTCCAACTTTGCTTGGATCGAGCTCTTATTAATCCATAGATGCGGTTCCCCATCTAGAGGGGACCGCTCATATCTCGGACCCATTACATCTCAAAAACATACGTTTAATTGTCGACTATCTTAAGGATCCATGCATTGTCTCATGATAGACATCAACTATTACAAAAGCAAAAGTCAATAGCCGTTGTGATGCATAAAGTTTAAGAACAATGAGTGGATTGAGCTGATATAGATCTGTTTAGTCCTTGAGAAATAAACATTGAGCAGGTACTGTCAAACTTATGATGTTTCTATCGACCCAGCTCACAAAATCAATCAAATTGAAAAAATAACATGTTTTGTTTGCTCTAATCCACTTTGAAAAAAGCCAGTTTGAATATGCCCAATAAACAGTACAACTAGACTAAATCAAGCATGTTATCCAGTTAGCATCAGTTACATTGAAATGATTTAGAAACAGAATTAATTCATTTTTTTTTGTTCAAACAAAATGAACATGTATATTAGTCTAAGAACCAAATTTAGTATTTACTTCAGGTGGAATACAAGGTGACCAAGATACAGAACATAATTGGCTACAAAGCTCAAAATATTCTACTTCTATTTTGAGTTTGTGATTGAAATATACCATAGACATCCAACTTGCACGATATCATGTATAACAAAATGTCTTACAGATAACATAAAAGGTAATCCAAAGCTCTCCTTAATCTTGAGATGAATATCATTTGCAGCTAAATGTGCGTATGGTATACTCTCAACGTGGTCACCTTCTCATGCCCTTATCCACTCAAACACAAGATTTTCTTTCATGTTTAGGATAATTTCACTTATCCTCTTAACTTTTAAGCAGTCTCTTATATACTTTGCGTTTCCTGATCCTTTACTTATTCAAAGAATATAAGGCCAAAGATCTCGCTGTATCCTCAACATTTTGAAGTGGTTATTGATTCTAAAATAAATCCTAAGCTGATTAGTCTAATCTCTACAAATGGAAACAAGGTGCAATTGGCACTACCCCAGTCTCTTAATCCCCACCCCTATTCCTCATGAGTTGAAGGGAAGTTGAAAGGTTTTACTCATGGATTCTACAGGAGTCTCGTTATCAAAAATTTAATAGTGTAACAGTGAAAGTAACAGCAAAAGGTTTGCAGTGACAGTAGCAGTGAAAGTGTTTCAGTAAAAATAAGCAGTAAGTGTTTAACAGTAACAGAAGCCAGAAAAATTGTTGCAGGAAAATTGTAACAGAGAAAGTAGCAAGAAAAAGTGGTAGAGAAACGTTGTAGTACAACTGAACAGTAATATTGTAAAAGTTGCTTGAATATATTGGAAAAGGCAGATACAGTCTTTATTGGTTTATCTTTTAGAATTACATTGGGACATCAAATACTCAAAGAAAGTCCTAGAAACAATGAGAGGGTGTGTAAAATATAACAAGTATAAGATTTAAATCCTTTCCAAAGAAATAAAAACAGATTAATAAGTGAGAAACTGTTTTTTTGAGAAAAAGATTTCAAAAATTATGTTTCAACCAAAGGTAAGAATATCAAACAGAGGAGATAGTTATCTCATTGGTAGTTTTAACTAATTTCTAATGAAAAGTGAATGGCTCCTGTATTAAGACTATGAGAATTTGAGAATCCATTAGTCAACAGGTAATGCAAAGAAGAAAAGTCAGAGAGGGAGAAAAGATCACGGGCAGAGAGGGGTATGGAGAAAATGATACTAAGGTCCATTTAAACTGTAGAAAAAGAATGGAAGACACATGGAAACGTGATGTAATATGATGACATATCCTAAAGATAGAGAGAAAGAAAGAGAAATAGAGAGAGAGGGGGAATTAAGAGAAAGAAAGAAATAGGGAGGGGAAGGGAAAGAGAGAGAGAGAGTGAGAGAGCAAGAGAGAAAGAGAGGACAGGGGGAGAGAGATAGCAATAGAGAGACAGACAGACAGGTAGAGTGATACAGACATATACACAAAAAATGAGAGAGAGTGGTAGATGTAAAGCAATACAGATAGGTATAGTAAAGGTGTCAACAACATGACAAAGAGGAATATGCCATGAGGAAGGAAGGATATAAAGTACAAAGGCCTACGGTGTGTTTTAGATGAAGTTTCTTCCCCTGTACGAGATGGTATCTCCCACAATTTACTGGTGGGAAAGACATCTGGTGAAGCTGTGATAATCAGTCTGTTAACACCAGTAAGCTGGCGACAAACCCAATGCCAAGCCGATTTTGTCAACTCCAGGACAAAGCAGAGAGGTGTCGAGTGCAAATACTGATACATCAAAACAACGGTAACATCAGTATCATTGATTTCATGGTTTTTCATTAAACGCAGCTCTTACTAAAGGATAGGAGATACAAACATCTGTTTTTATTTGGTATTGATTTGGTAGGCTATGAATATTTCCTGTTTGTTATGAAATTCTGTAAAAATGAAATGACTGTTGGAGTGATGAAAAGAACTTATCGTTCAAAGTCCACATACGCACCCTAATTGTATATCAAAAATATGATATAATGTACTATACAGGATGTGAATTGTGGATTTATACTATATTGAGCCATAATGACTGCCATTTGCAAGTGTACTTTTTGAATAATGTGATGAAAATGATGATGAGGGTTTTCAATTTCACTCTGACCAGTGAAAAGGTATTTGAATTTGAAGTTTAATGAATACCGAAAGATATTAAAGTCAATAGTTAATTTTTTTTAAAGTTTTGATGAATTCACAATTTCCCTGAGTTAAGATATATTTTTGTAATAATCATCATTTCCGAGTGGTGGATATTTGATTTATTAGACAAACAAGATGAGACACAATTGTACATAAATTGTAAAAAATTAAATATTCAATATCATACCTTTATTGCCGCCTTCTAAAATCGACCCCATTAAAAAATATGCTTATTTTTCTTAGCTGAGCTATTAATCATGACCTCCCAACCAGCATCTATAAAAGAGATGGATCCTTTCCTGAAAGCTTTTATTAGCAAAAGGCCATTTTGACAAAAATATGACTCCAGATTTTTTTTCTTGACGCAATGCATTAATCAAGTGGTTTAACTGGAAATGATGCACTTTGGGATGAATATATTTCATCTGTGCAAGAGGGAAATATAATTGAGCCCTTTCTTCTCTTTTCCTGCATGTATTTAGTAGATAAAAGAGTTCCTATTACAAGTGTCAGAGCGCACAAGGTCAGCTGGGGAGAAGAGAGTGCATCTTTGGGGCTTTTTCCGGTGATACTCAATGTCGCTGTGAGAGAAAGCAGGTGAAGTGACATCCTGTATCTGAGGGGTGATGGATCACACCTCCTGCTTAATGTGTGCCGCGTGCTGTCATTTAATATTGCATGTGTGGTATATTGTGGCAGTGGGGTAGGGTGGGGTGGGGTGGGGTATACGTAGGTGGGCGAGGGTATGTGTTAGGAGGGAGGGATGAGGACTGTTATGGTTCTGGTATAGTGGTTGGTAGTAGTAGGTACATGGTAGCAGTGTACTCATGTCAGGATGTATTAGCTTTCCACTCACACATGCATGATCACATATAATGTCTACTTTTCAAATCTGAAAATGTTCCTAGAAGGTTACTTTCAAGATAAATCATATTCCTGATAGTGCAGTACAGAAAGCATATGAATAAATACAGGAATGAATAAAAACATGAATAAATGTAAAGCCATTGAAGAAGAAAAAAATGAAAATGAAAATTGAAGTGGTTATTTATCTGCTGAGAGCTAGGAGGGTATTAGCTCTACATGTATGTTAAATGATATGATTTAATGCCATTCTAGCAGACAATGGCAGAGGCCGAGGCCCTTATTCAACTCAAATTCTAACCCAGCAACTAAGCTTGTTTTCAAAATCCAGTCAAAGGAAGTAAGCCTGCGTCTAGGTTTTACTTTTGCTTTACATGATCTTAGACGCAGGCGGTTTAAACTGAAAAAATAGAAGCCCAATGGACATTAGTGTTTTTACACAAACTTGTGGCTAATAAAGCAAGGCTTGGGGAATGGTTTCTATTAAATTGTGGCTAAGTTTATCCCTCTAGATTAAATTCAAACTCCTTCCTCCGCATGACCAACAGTGATAATACAAGGTACATGTGGAATGATACTACCCAGGGGATACAGTATATAAGATGGGTCATTTTTAAGTTAGCGTTACTTTATTCACCATGCATCCCCTTCTGTAAATCTCTAGAGAGTGTCCAAAGGGATACTCCACTTCTTGTCCTACATCCACGGTAACAAAAAACTCTCTTTTCGGCAAGAAACAAAATGAGGTCAGCCCACTAATTCTCTATCTAAACTAGTTTTCTTTGCAAGATTATCTAGCATACGTTCCCCCAAGAAATCACTAGAGATTGCTATAATGCTAAAGAATCATCTTCCTCTTCCGCTTAATGATGCCTCTTGCAATCTTGGAAGGGATTTAAGCGATGATCGTGTAGGCAATTAGGGTCTCATGATAGCAAGTAACCGCCTACTCTACCTATTCATTCGGATACAAAAACATCTCCAGGAATAATGTGTGAAAAACATCCTATTACAAGTACATTCAGTACCTCAACTGCTACAAACACGTAACTGCATGAACCATATACAATTTGACATTTTCGTCTTTCTGCAAATATCATTGGGGGCTATTAACTGATAAACAGATTAATGTTTCAACTTGTTACTAATTACTATAAAAAGACACAGGGGTAATTAAGCTTGGGAATTAGCGTCTGTTCAGAACAAGAGACGAGTTCAATAGTAAATTTTGCATAGAATTGAGGCCCTATTGGCGCTCAGTACAAACAATTATGTTTTAAGAGCTAGAAGAATATTAACTCATAATTCATCACAAAGTTAATGCCCTTCAAAAAATATGTTCAGAGTAAAATAATTAAGATCTGGAAAATGGCCTCATTGATTGCAAGGTTGTTTAATTACAAGCCATACATCTGGAGGTGCCCTGAATATCATAATGCATAGGAAATTGTAAAAATAATAACATGGAATTTTGCTGGTATCTCATTTCAATATTTTAACAAGACAA
Organism: Hemicentrotus pulcherrimus; assembly: GCA_003118195.1. Classification (NCBI taxonomy): domain Eukaryota; kingdom Metazoa; phylum Echinodermata; class Echinoidea; order Camarodonta; family Strongylocentrotidae; genus Hemicentrotus; species Hemicentrotus pulcherrimus. The sequence goes on from BEXV01000901.1 coordinate 152,827, forward strand.
CACAGCAAAATAGAAATCTATATTGACTATTATATCTGAAATATTTTTAGGTAGCAAAACAAATTTCAAATTGAACTTATATGCATGTAGAGCTAAAAAAAAGTATTCTACTTTGTATCTGTTAGAATTAAACTAAAGTATACATGAAATAGATAAATTTCACACAAGTAAATATTTAATATGGGCATAATATATGGTTTTAGCTATATTCTCCTATTTCAATACATTTGAAGGCCAAGCTAATTTGTAGCTGGATTATAAAACAATGTAACAATTGCAATGTATGTGACAGTGTTGCCCTATATACAAATTCAACTCGCATCGGAATGACTGGAGTTGACTTAAGAAATCAAATTTCCAACATTTCTCTTGGGATGAACAAATACAACTTGAGGTCAGGAATGGTAATTAAGTGCAAACTACAGGAAAGGTCTCACAGAATTTTCACACATCAGGAGTCCATCATCTCTCCCGCGAGTTGATGCCAACACTGAGAAATCAGCAAGTCAACGCCAAATTTACATCTCTAGAAGCTTGTTCATAACATGCTTGGTCAAGCAGCAAATACATGTTTGACTTTGGTATTCCTATTGGCGATGGTTTCACTTAACATCCGTTTGTTTATGTGGAAAATATAGAGGGATTTTTCAGACTTAATTTGTAGAGTATGCAGTGATGTGCTGAAAGAAGAAACTTGTATCAAATGAGTGGATGGATGATGGTATGCATTGACCTGTTGACCCCAAAACTAACAACCAAAATTTCATTTTTTGAATTGAAAGTCATCTTCTCTGGTATTCTTATGGCAAATTGAGTTTATTACTTGAAGACACAAAGACCATTTTCTTCTCCTTCATCTAAACTGATTAAAAATTCTCAAAGAAAAATGTGTCCACTTCCTATGAATACACGTACTAGTGGTAATATTCACATATTATGCATGTGTTATTTTGATACTTATCCTATATACTATTTACATACTCTGCATATAAAATTCACGTACTATTCATGCAGGAGGTATTTTAATTCAAGGAGAGATATACTCAGATGGTAATATTTAAAATCAATCATTACAGAGATTACCCCCTCTCATGATACCTCCAAAATACTGCTATCACTTACACACCTCCTATCACATCCAATTCACCAAGCCATTGTCACGTTGATTCAGAAACTATATCTTCAACAGATGACATCAATTAATAAAGTCATCACTTAGCAAAGCAGCCCTCTTGATCAGTCAACCATCCCACTCTCCTTTCACCAGCCTCATCTTTCTCATCATCGGTCAGAGAGAGTTGAACTTAATCAGATTGAGCAGAATACAAATACCATGTGGCTTTGAGCGCCATGGGTGACGGTCAGGGATTCACAACCAGCACCACTAAAACTGACCATTTAAAACAATGTCTGACTCTCTCAAATGTCATTTTATGTTGATGGCAAACACTGAACAGACCTAAAATGTGATTAAGGAACACACAAAGGGTAGTTTCTAACCTAAATGCATTTTTATGTACACCCCGTATCATGCAAATAGTTATTGATTCAATATAGTGCATACCCTTTATTCACTTGAATCTACAAATCCATGTATATTTTTGATTGAACATTTCACAAATACCATGTGGCTTTGAAAAGCGGTGGGTTTCAGGGCTTCGCGGACCCGCTCGACTAAAACTGATGACTTGTATCAATGTCCGATTCTCTCAAATGTCAATGATATATCATTTCAGTTGACAGAAAACACTGAATAAATTTAAATGATGCTAGAGGGTAAAGGTTGTTTCTGATATATCATCAGTGTTATTAATTTTCTATTTTGCTGTCTTATTCCATATTATCCTATCTTTTATTGCACATGTAATTATCTTGAATATATCCTCATTATATTTTTTAATGCATATTCTGTAAATTGTGAGCAATTCAGCCATTGGCTTTCATTCACAAATTGTATTAAACCATGAACACATGAATAAATAAACAAAGTGTGTTGATTTAGTATAGTTTTTACACAAACATTTCCATCCAATGTCAATGTATCATTTCATTTAGACAGCAAACACTCAAAAGATTTACAGTGAATTAAAGATAGGGGAGTTACAAGCCATAACATGTGCTTGTTATACATTTTAAGTGTACTATTTATTATAAATATAGAAATGTTATTCAAGCTGTTAAACCTATTTTTCTATTGAAGTTATGAAGTCATTTTCTAAATGTATGAGAGAGGAAATCCACTCTTTGAGGAGTCATATCAGAGATTTATTTGTTTAGGAAATTTATGCTTAGATGTAGGATCCACCCTACTTCTGCAGTGAATTCAAATCAACTCCCATGGTATTGATACCCAGTATCATCTCCTTCAAAAATAGATTTTCTATCCCATTCATAAAGAGAGCTAGCACATACAGTGTACATATTTCTTATTCAGCATTGCATAAACACTATGGGGCAAGGGAAGTGGGTGTCGGAGCTAAACTGACAAGTTTGTTATCTTCATGCTGAAACTGATGATTCAAACCTCATGTCAAGCCATGTCAATGTCAGTAATAAATAATTCCATGTTGATGGATTGAACACTGGGTAGATTTAGAATTACTTGAAGCCAGTAAACATTGCCTATTTGGAGCCAGAAGGGTACTAACTCTGTGGAAAGTGCTATGAGTTATAACTCTTCTGCCTCTGACCAGATCATATAATATAAAAATGAAATGCAATTATTTAAATAAAGTCTTATCTTTTATCTTTATGAATAGCTAAACAGCGAAGTATCAATATAGTTCATGAAAGGTGTACTTATAAAGTGCCATGGAGGTCTAAAAGTCTAAAATGTTTAATTTGATATGGCATGAAAATATAATAAATATGATATCAACTCTTTTGCTCACACTCAGAAGTCATTTAATGAAGATATACACACAATGAATAGAGATAATGTTTAGAATTGATGATGGGGGTTATTTAAAGCAAGGAGATGAATATTAAATTGAAATATCTTATTGTTGAAGTCCGCAGTAAGCTAATGAAGATAAAAACACACTTTAAGTCAATCATATTTGGAAATTTGCCAAGGAGAGTGGACTGAGCCACAATGTGTCTTTGATTCAACAAAAAATGTAATAACTTTGAATAGTTAACTGTCATATCTTTTTTCTTTCAACGCTACAGTAACCTAAAGAAAACATAAACAAACTTAATGCAAAGCATATTTAGAATTTGACGTGGATTGACAGCAGTATTAATACCAGAATGAGTATTTATTAGGAAACCAAAATGTAATTATGTCAATATCACCCTGGAGTTTTGGGCAAGAATTTACTGTCTCTTGAAAAAATAAATTTCATATGTCAGCAGTCTTCCAATTATCAGTCGTCTAATGAAGATAGAAAGACACTTTACACAAGTAATATAGACTTGTCCTATGGACAGTGATTTTAAGCAAGAATTTATGTTTGGTAGATGAAATAACAATGAAATAAATTGAAATGATCCTAGATATTTAAATGTGATAGACATTCCTCCCATGCTCATAGATCTAATGAAGATGTAGACATACCATGCAAATCATATGTAAATATGATTAAGAGAATGAACTAAAGAACCATACATGTATGGTTATGGAACAAAATGTATTGATCTTGAATTGTTAAAATGTGAAATATATATCGCTCGAACACTCATCTGCCATCTAATGGAGATAGAAAACACACTTGTTGAAAATGATATTGAAAATATGATATGAAAATTGATTTTGACCCGTAATTTGTTTGATATGACAATAAAATGATATGTAATACTCAATAGTAAGATGTAAGTTACATCCTCTCTCCCACATCCATCTATTCTCTAATAAAGTTTGAAACACAAAACAGATCAGAATGCACTGTTAAGTGGGAGAGTATGAGGGCTGCTAGGATTAGCATTATTTAAAGATATAATGATCATGTAGAGTAATCTTTATTCAATGAACTTATGTTAACCCGTTGACAACTGAATTCTCTCATTCCCATAGGTTTAATACAGAGAGCACCCGGTTCCCGTCGTCAATGGGTTAAACAGTCTTCTGAAGATATGAACATACTCAAGAATTTTAATTCAGACAATATATCCCTCTGCTTACGGTGGGAAAACAATCTACTTTGATGAAAATAAACTAAACTAAACTTTACCAATTCGTTCAAATGCAGATGTATAATTCAATTTCAAGCCATATTTAACTCCTGCATTCTAGGGATATTAGAATACCAGGCATTGTTAATTATTCAGTTAATTATTTTTTCTCTTAAAAACCAATTTTATGAAATAACATTCAATTTCATTGGATATTTTGCATTTTCTATCCCTCTGAACGAAATGAGCTTAAACTCCTTTTGTTAAATCATTTACCTGTGTGTCTGTCTCTATTTATATAGCTTTTATCATTACATGTCTGTCTTGCTAATTATGAATTTACCATGGAACCGAACAAGAGTCTGTCTATCCCAATTCCAGACCCATTTTATCAAAATGGACCAAGTACCAAACTTTTTTGGGGTCAAGGGTAGAGTACTTCTCTCAAATCTAAGCCGAAATAACCCTTCACTTTGGCATAATCTAAACTCAAGGGTTCTATTTTTAATGGTGAATTATTTGGATAATGGTAAATGCACTTACAAGTCCCTTGGATTAGCTGTTCAGGCTGATATATGGTTTGCCCATGCAGGGTGACTTCTAAGGTGGGAATCCATACATGTGCACGAGCTACATATTTTTTCTTGTTAAATTCAATTGTTTTTAATTTGATTCAAATGTCATAATTCAATACTCCAATAACTCAGGAGTATGATTCGTCTTAGTTTTTATGATTTCAAATCAAAGCAGCGTCATGTAAATGGCATTACAATTCATGATCCAAATCTTGTGATTTTTCTTGCAGTCTTCCTCTTCTGCTTCTCTCTCTCTCTCTCTCTCTCTTCCCCCTCTTTCTCTCTCTCCAATGTTGAATCATCTAAATCTATAGATTTTGAATAATTTTCATTTGATTAAAAACAGGAAACAGATATGTTTAATTTTCCTCAGTCCTTTTACATTTACTTATTTTCTTGAAATATACATGTGCCTTATTTTTATGAAACTATCAAAAGATGGGGATGTCTCTCAATTCAGATATGGCATCAACTACAAGATTAGCATGCCAACACTTCACACCAGGTAGCTACGCTTTCTTTTTTTTAATGACATGGGTTTTGTATCTCACCCTTAATCCAGTGTAGAAAGCCTTTTCAACCTCACAAAAAGAAAATTCAATAATTTAGAGACGTTTGGTCAGACATGGGGACAAAAGGGAACAATAGTGACCAAAGGGGACCAGTGGGGTGCTCTGGGGGGCTCAGTTGATAAGATATCAACTGATCGATAAGATGGTTGACTGACCAGTCCAACTTTGCTTGGATCGAGCTCTTATTAATCCATAGATGCGGTTCCCCATCTAGAGGGGACCGCTCATATCTCGGACCCATTACATCTCAAAAACATACGTTTAATTGTCGACTATCTTAAGGATCCATGCATTGTCTCATGATAGACATCAACTATTACAAAAGCAAAAGTCAATAGCCGTTGTGATGCATAAAGTTTAAGAACAATGAGTGGATTGAGCTGATATAGATCTGTTTAGTCCTTGAGAAATAAACATTGAGCAGGTACTGTCAAACTTATGATGTTTCTATCGACCCAGCTCACAAAATCAATCAAATTGAAAAAATAACATGTTTTGTTTGCTCTAATCCACTTTGAAAAAAGCCAGTTTGAATATGCCCAATAAACAGTACAACTAGACTAAATCAAGCATGTTATCCAGTTAGCATCAGTTACATTGAAATGATTTAGAAACAGAATTAATTCATTTTTTTTTGTTCAAACAAAATGAACATGTATATTAGTCTAAGAACCAAATTTAGTATTTACTTCAGGTGGAATACAAGGTGACCAAGATACAGAACATAATTGGCTACAAAGCTCAAAATATTCTACTTCTATTTTGAGTTTGTGATTGAAATATACCATAGACATCCAACTTGCACGATATCATGTATAACAAAATGTCTTACAGATAACATAAAAGGTAATCCAAAGCTCTCCTTAATCTTGAGATGAATATCATTTGCAGCTAAATGTGCGTATGGTATACTCTCAACGTGGTCACCTTCTCATGCCCTTATCCACTCAAACACAAGATTTTCTTTCATGTTTAGGATAATTTCACTTATCCTCTTAACTTTTAAGCAGTCTCTTATATACTTTGCGTTTCCTGATCCTTTACTTATTCAAAGAATATAAGGCCAAAGATCTCGCTGTATCCTCAACATTTTGAAGTGGTTATTGATTCTAAAATAAATCCTAAGCTGATTAGTCTAATCTCTACAAATGGAAACAAGGTGCAATTGGCACTACCCCAGTCTCTTAATCCCCACCCCTATTCCTCATGAGTTGAAGGGAAGTTGAAAGGTTTTACTCATGGATTCTACAGGAGTCTCGTTATCAAAAATTTAATAGTGTAACAGTGAAAGTAACAGCAAAAGGTTTGCAGTGACAGTAGCAGTGAAAGTGTTTCAGTAAAAATAAGCAGTAAGTGTTTAACAGTAACAGAAGCCAGAAAAATTGTTGCAGGAAAATTGTAACAGAGAAAGTAGCAAGAAAAAGTGGTAGAGAAACGTTGTAGTACAACTGAACAGTAATATTGTAAAAGTTGCTTGAATATATTGGAAAAGGCAGATACAGTCTTTATTGGTTTATCTTTTAGAATTACATTGGGACATCAAATACTCAAAGAAAGTCCTAGAAACAATGAGAGGGTGTGTAAAATATAACAAGTATAAGATTTAAATCCTTTCCAAAGAAATAAAAACAGATTAATAA
>BEXV01000902.1:42532-60551 GCA_003118195.1 Hemicentrotus pulcherrimus
GAAGAGAAGACGAAAAGAGATCATCTCAATTTTGTTGTTTTTAAGTTTTATTTTTTGTATTCAATTTGATTCATCACTTCCCACTATAAAACTTATTTTAATATTTAAATGTTAGTCTTTACTTGTTTTGTTTTTTTGTTGTTAATGTAGTTATTGATTTAAGAAAGCTTAACTTGAAGTGGACAAAAGTTTTAACCGTCCATGTTGTAATATGATATCCAACATTTAAGCATCTACAGACTAAAGAGCATCCCTTTCTTCTTGATCTTAAAACCAAGCTCGTAAATTATGAAATTGGATACCGTGGAACAACCATTTTTTACGAAGAGGATCGATAAACGTGATAAAATAAAATTTTAACAAAATAAATGTGATACAAAACTTAAGACATTTTTCTGTAATATTTTTGTAGAGGATAAAAGCAATTTAATAATCATAAATCACATTTATAACGCGCCTAATATTTTGTTTCTAGGCGCAGTATATTACCCCAGTCATCAGATTCAGGCTAACCCGTACACGATGCATACACATTCTCCACTCTCTGGGGAGCAATATACGTATGTCTCTATCCTTTGTTTCAGTAGAAAATGAATCCCACTAATTCCTGATTTCCATTTACTCTTTCCAGGTGAACATTCTCTTGCCCATCATCTTCCTGTTAGCCTGTATCTTCCTGACCGTCATGGGGATATATGCCGCCCCTGTCGACACCCTCATCGGTGCCGCCATCTTGCTCTCGGGGGTTCCCGTCTACTTCATTGGAGTCTGGTGGACAGCCAAGCCCACCTGGTTCCTCAGCGCTGTCCGTAAGTTTGAAATGAATTACTCTTGTCGGGGACCGTTCACCTGAAAAAAAGTATAATTTGTGTGCAGCTAGTATTTTTAGATGTCAAGCTTTGAAGAAAAAAGACTACTATTCATTCTATAATTGAATGGTTATTGAATATGAAGAGTATAAAGGATTTTAAAAAAATACTAGTAATACTAATATTACTACTGCTACTCCGCTTCCTTCTTTTCCTCTTTCTCCATCTCCTACTCATCCTACTCACCCTACTCCTCCTCCTCCTCCTCCTCCTCCCCTACTCCTCCCTCCTCCTCCCTCATCTTCTTCTTCCTCCTCCTCCTCCTCTCTCTCTCTCTCTCTCTCCCCCTTCTACTAAACAACAGACTGAGCCCAACTTGGACTTCTGGTCCGACTTTATTTTAATAGGTAAAATTCAAATGTGCAGTCTCTCAATACAGCAGTAATATTTAAGGCTAATATTCAATACAATTTTCATCTTTTTTATTTTTATTTTTCCTTTCAGAATCCTTCACTATCTGGATGCAGAAGCTTCTATGCTGTGTTGCGGAGGAAATGAAAGAGGATTAACCATGATGCTCCTTCAATTTATAAAAAGAGAATTTGATCATTTGGGGTAAAGGTATATCTTTGAAGGGGATTGCTAGCAGTGGATTGTCATTTACACTCTGGTGAAAACTGCTAGCTTTCTTTCCTGATGAGATAATTTGCCTTTTTGAAAAATTTGTTTAAAAAAAATGTGCTATTAGTAGCCACAAAAACAAACAAACAAACAAACAATGGAATGGAATGGAGGGATAAAAAGAAACAAAGATGAGGGTCCTGTTTCATAAAGCTTATCCAAAAAAACAAGTTACAATGATTGATAAAAGCTACTGAAACCATTGCGTTTGCACGCTTGTTAGAAAATGGTTACTTAACATTGCCACTTGTTTTTGCTTACAGATTTATAAGACAGGCAATGATTTTTTTGTTGTTGTATTTAAGAATGAAGAAAAACATGTGATTATCTTTATTGTCATCTTTGTGTATTTTAGAACATGGGAATGATTTAAAGTTTTATTCATAACTAAATATGGAAGGTTTAAACCTCTAAAGCCATAGAGGTCTTGTAATTTCAACCAGAAGTTGGTGGATTGTTTGACTTTAATATATATCTGTAAAAAGCTTTCTGATTGAAAAATGTTTGTGATATGACAAAAAATGAGTGTGATTTATAAAAGAGCACCTCTGTGAAGCGAAAATCTTGGGCTAACCCTTCCGAAAGTTCTGATGTCGCAGGTTACATGAAGAAAAAAAAGAAGATTTGAGGAATATTTTGATTTTGATGGGGAAAAGTATTACCGGTAGATGAGGTTTGTTGAGGTAAGATATTTTATGCATATTGCCTTTTTTAAAACACCATCCCATTGGAAGTAAATCATATTATTTTTGGAAATTGATGATTCTAACGCAAATGAGCGGGGAAAATATTAATTTGACTACTGAATAACACAGTCCTATATCATGAAAAGTATTATATATTGACTTTACTATTAGGTGATAAATCCTTGACAGTAAAAGACTTGGAACTCTAAACAAATTGAAAGATAGAATGCAGCAGTCGAGAAAATACCTATCCCATGTTCAAGGGAAACATCAGAATGTCCATAAGGACTTATTCCATTTTTCCTTAAACAATTTTTCAAATGGTCTGGTAGAAAATGAAAGTAATTCATTACAAGTGGCTGTTCAGAGGAAAAAGGGTGTTATCTCTGTGTTTACAGCATAGGAGTTAACGCCCCTCTGGCTCCATACAGACAATACACTTCATCCCATGTTAAATGCATTCCAAGACAATGAAATCTCAAGGAATGCCTTTTTTTTGTTATCCAGAAAAAAATCTTGCAGAACTTTTATCAAATTTTGCTGCTTCATTCCATCCAGACATTTGATATGTCTTTTTTTTTTTTAAATCGTTCAAATGTTCCAGAATTACAGGGCAAACTTGAGACTTATTGGGATGTTTTACATCTTGTATTGTGTCTAATCCTAGTAAGCAATCCACAGTTTTGTTCAAAAAGGCAATTTTTAGCTTGCTAGGGCAATATTTTGTCACACAAATGGAATGGGTCTGATTTGTTTTCTAAAGTGACTGGATGAATAGTACTTCTCTCTCTAAAAGTGTTCATGTTCTTTGATTAATCGCATTTGGAAGTGATGCAATTGTTGTTACTTCAAATCTATTTTATTTCTTGGAACAGTTGGAAGGGGTACGAGGGTAATCAGAAGGACTAACGGTTTGGATGGATAAATGGATAGATTAATCTTGTCTGCATATGAAGTTAGCCTTGGAGTTTCAAAAATAATATTTTGATCGACTAAAGAGCGCAAAACTCCCCTTAGACAGCAGGGTATTCATCTTCACCATACCGTGCATGTTCCACTGTCCATTTATAGTAGTATAAAGCTTGAGGCATGTGCAATATTTTACAGCGCCTGTAGATTTCTAAAGAGCCATCGAAAGTGGTTTTGATAGAAGTATGTCCGCTTTTCATTCTTATTGTACTTATTCAAGCTTATTGCTCTTGCTATACAAAAGATCGAAAGTAATCCTTTTGTCCATTATTGTGATTTATGAGGAAAAAAAACTCGTCAAAACTGAAATGTATGGTCTTGTCAAAAGATCTAATATTTATTCCTACAAAGCAAGAAAAAAAAAATGAAAACTAAAAAAAAAGTAATTATTTTTATTGAGTGGAGGAAAAAACATGCTCATTTGTAAATTTGTATCATACAAAAGCTTTTCTTGTTTGAATACAAGATAGACTAGATGGTTTTCCTTATGTGCTCTTGTCTAGTCTGCCTTTTTTTCTTCTTCTTGTTTTCCAAAATTTGTATTTATATGACCTTTGTATCATTTGCTCTCTTAGTTCACTCATTTTTATTAGCTAACGCAAACACCTTGTAAAGTAGATGTATTTTGAGCCTTTGAAATCTATTTATTATTTCAAATCCATTGCTGCCTTCTCATTTATAGTATAATAGTGAAAAGGGCTCTTTGGTGCCTAGGTATTTATTCGCAACTTTCATTATTCTCATTTTTTGTTTTCCTTAGCTTTATTGTTGAAATTCAGATATTTCATCTTTGAGTACCATTATTTTGTTGAACTCTTTTACAAGAGAAATATAACATAGATTCCTCTTAAGCCCAGTTCAGCCACGACTCTTTTAACCACCTCAAAGGATAAAATGATGTTAGCATAGTGTGCATCTGAAATCTGTATATCATAACACAGAGATTACAGATAATGCGTAAGGGCCTTTGTTTCGCAGTTTATCAGGTTATTTTTCTTTTCCACTTGCCATTCATCTATTTATTTACCCATAAAATGGTTTTTATTTTGCAGCAGCCGTTTTTTGAGGTTAATTACCGAGTTATGTGCGAAAAAGCCTTTATGGGCAATTCCTTGATTGTCTCTCTGACCTGTAATATTTTGTTTGTACTTTGTCATTTTTTTGTTGAAATATATCTCTTTTTTTTTTGTTTATTTTGTTTATGGGGGGGGGGTAGATTGCAAGACTATAAGTCATTAAGTTCATTGATTTAAGAGTGCACAAATTTTGTACAAAGCACTAGCTCTTCAAATTTTTGTTCGTTTCTGTAAATAACAAAGAATGTGCGAAGAGTAGATGATTATTTTGTTGATAGATGGGTAGATATTTTGCGTACATCAGAGAAGAAACGATTCTAGATCTTGCTATAAAATACTTGAACATCTGAAATAAGGAGTCTATTTATGCATGAGGATTCTAAGTTATATAGACAAATTATAAGAGATGGGAGATAAATCTACAGATTTGTAAATTTTGTACAGCAGCATGTCTTGTTGTGAAACCTCCCATGTAGAGATGATTTAAAGGGTGTATAGATTGAATTTAAAGCTTCTTTAAATACTAAGCGTGTAACATGGAAATGCTTTGTAAATTGCTGTGGAATTATTTGATTAATTTTATGATGCTGGGGGAAAACAAATATAAATTGAGCTTAAGGAAGTGATCATGATTTTTCGACAACTAGCGAAAAATAACAATGCTTGTTAATTTTTGATTTAGATTTGGGAGTTTGCCAGTTTCCCGAACTAAATTGCTGTGGAATTATTTTATTAATTTTATGATGCTGGGGGAAAACAAATGTAAATTGAGCTTCTGGAAGTGATCATGAATTTTCGACAGCTAGCGAAAAATAACAATGCTTGTTAATTTTTAATTTAGATTTGGGAGTTTGCCAGAATATGAGTTTCCAGGCATGTTTTTAGCTCTCTGCTTTGTAGTTCAAACAATACGAAAGATGTGTCTTTGTCTAGAATGTAGATGTTTGGTGTTTAGATAGCAATTGATTTGCCAGGTTATGAAAAGGAAAATAAAAACATTCTGCATACAGGGTCTTTACTAATCATCAGAGTTTATGTTGACTGGAAAATGGTTATATTGTTTTTTTAATTTGTGATTATTTTGTAATTATTGCAGAAGGCATTGTCCCTGCATGTAAGAGGTGTTATTTGTGGTTCGAGCTGTACTGATATCTTTAAAATCTTCTCACTTGATAAAGGGAGCGATTGCGTGAGGTTAAGCGGTGTGTATGTGTTTGTGTGTGTACACTTTGTACGATAAGTGACTTCAACCTTTGTTTTTGTCAGCAATAATAATAGAGATGTCGTTGTCTTTAAACCCATGAATTAGGTGATAATATATATGGCATGTACAAACTGAAGCTGCAAATTGAAAAGAATGACATAAGTAATAAGTATATACTGGTAGATGGATTTGATACCAATTTTGTGTGTTGTGTGTCTAGAGGAAAAAATGAAAAAACTATCGAGTCTGCATCATGTTAATCAACGGGTTACGTCACAATAAATGTGTCTAGTGGTAATTGTGATGGGAAAGCAAAGGAGTGGGACTGGCTGAAAGTTAACGTAGACTCTGTGTGCTTTTTTACTGCTGAACCAAGTTGGATACTACCTTTCAAGGGATTTAAAGCTACACGTATGTTTCAATCTATGAGTTTAATGCCCTTCTGTCTCTTACTGGACGTTATGAGGGGTTTTACCAAAAAAATTCTCTCCATGTTTCCGACCATTTTTGCTCCCATGGTGGTTACACAAGTTTTGTCTTCCCGAACCAAATGCCTGGTAGATATAAGAAATATGGTATTACTGCTCATTGATATCCAGTTTAGTTGATGTTGCTGTGGCCAACACTGACAGTTCTCAATTACAGAGAATTCTGTTGTATGTTTGGGATTGGTAAGATATTTCATTGCAAATGAAGATGGAAGGGGAAAAATATTGCTGCTGAATTTTGAGGCAATATGGTCCTCTCCGGACCTTCTATGGCATTTAACATGTAATGAATGTAATTGATATTGTGTGTATTATTACAGTTAAACACTATGTATTCCTATCACATTTGTTGCATCTAATTGATAAACAGATGCATCATAATCTTTTCCTGATCTGCTGTTCAAATCATTTTACATATTTACTTACATGTAATGTCCAGATGAGATATATCAATATTGAAAAACAGACAAAATAGAATCATGATACCGGTACACACATTTTTTCTGTAAAAAATAAAAATTAGGACTTGGAAGATAAAGTGCCCTTCAAACAGTCTTAATATATATATATGGTTTGTTGATGTTGAAATGTTGATTAACCATGTAGGCTACAAATATGTAATTTTGATTGATAAACTGGCTAATATATATTGCATTTAATTGATAAGCTTATCTATTGCCTGCTCAAGAAGATGTCAATTTATATTCATTGATTAATGCCCTTTTGGTTCTCAGCAGACTGTATGAGGGTTACCCCCCCCCCCCCTCAGCTGCCCCCTCCCGCAACCCCCATCCTCTCATTCTGTGTGGCATGACATCATTACCCTTATTACATTGCCAATAGGATTCAAGTGTTATACAGGGTATCAAGAAATACTACACTTGATGTTTCTTGAATGTAACACCTTAATGTAGGTGCTTAAGGTTTCTGTACCTTTCATTGCATCAATGGTGTTATACACCGCAACCTTAGCACTTAGCACCTTACACTTTTTTTTACTCTCCTCTTGTGTTGTGTATCATGATAAAATGTGTAAAGAAAGCACCTGTATCCATTACCAGCCTTGCACATTAATCTTCCTTGTCATTGATAATACACTCCTCAGTTTACATTCTAGTGTCACATTTTCTTATACACTGCACAAAGTAATGCATGAGTGTGCGTTGATAAAACTAGGTACAGTTAAGGTGTACTTTATTCAGTGTCTAAGTGCATATGTTACAATTAAGTACACTGCACAAATACAAGTGTTAGTTGACACTGCTACAGTATAGGTGTACATGATTCAGTGTCCAATTTCAGCTCTATTTTGCGATTCTCGTCATTTGTTTTAAACTTTGTGTTCTTCCAAGTTTGTTGCTATGAATGAGTCAAAGTAGCAACATACACCGTATCAATACCCATCATAATAATTGCACTGAATGTTACTACCGGTAAGCAACCGTCCACAAACGTACATGTTACCTCATGGTAAAGCATGCATAGAATGACAGTGTCTGTATTTGTATCAGTAATCCTTGTGTCGTAAATTTATATCACGATTTGGTATCGATGCAGTGAATTGTGTAATAATGTAATGAGAAACACAAGGGTTGTATTGTAATATGGAGTACAGATGATTTAATGTGTAAAACTATTCTGTATGTTGCACAAAGAGGTGCATTATTGACTTACACACTTCTGTGAATGTACACAGGCCTGAATGTACATGCATGTATGAGATACTGTATGGAAGTATTTTCATTATGGATTTTTTTTCTTCTCTTCTCCTTTAGGCAGATAAATAAATGTTTTCTTCAAACAAAATTTGATGAGATTCAATGCATCCTTCATTTATGTGTTTAGTTAATAGTGGATACTTTTATGCTGTTTCAGTATGTTATACAATTTTAAAAACTTCAGTACTAGGCTCACGGCACTGGGTTACAGCACAATCTTGAATTAATTGGGATTTGAGGCTGTTAATGTATTCTCAAATGGCACAGAGGTATAACAGGTTTCACACACAACTGAATTAGAAATTAGCCAATTATTATTATGATAACACATGGACTGATAATATGAAAGGATTAAAGAAAAGGGAATGAAATCAAATAAGTAGAGAAGGAGGAAGGGAGAGAAAAGAGAGAGAGAGAGAGAGACGGGGATGGAGGGAGACTGAAGAGACAGAGAAAAAGAGATAGGATGGGACGAATGACATGGTGGTTTTACGAAAGAAGATGTTTGGGAAGAAAGAACAAATTGAATTCTACTACCAGGTATATGATATCAGGTCATATGTTGTCTCTGCATGGGCTTTCTCATTGCATTACATGTTCATTTCCTTCACACTGACAATGTTTTGATATGTTTCCATACTTTTAAAATGAATAACAATTCAGATTTTGCAGCCCCCTCCCCACCCCCAATAATTTGAATATGGAAATAAAATTACATGTATTTCAAGAAGGGATGGCAGTTAAACATGTAAAGAAGAGGAATATATATGTGGTTCAAGCATTTTTAGTTATCTGATGTGGCAGTTATCAGAATATTAGTGAAAAAGAAAAAGAAGAAGATTGTTTTCATTTAGACACTAGGGACTGAGGAGATAAAAGTGAAGGGCAAATGCCAGATGAATGAAGAAGAAAAAAGGAATACCGGTAGATATTTTTAAAAAATCATGAAAACACCACCACATGGGTATGTTTTTGCTACTTAACATATAAAGAAATAGAAAGAAAACAAATAATACAGCAATTTAAGTGAAAGTGCGAGAGTAGACAATTAGGAATCAGAGAACATCAGAACACAAACTTTTTTGTGAATTGTGAAACCTCGACAAACATTATTATTTCGAAAGTGCAGTCTGCTCGAATTTATGATTTTGCTTGTCTCCCTCTCTCGTTAAACTTTGTCACAGTCAACAACGAAGGACCGTGAAGGTTTAGGAGGCCGAGGAGTGGTAATCCGTTGAATTTCCGGTGCAGATTCGACTAAATTTAAACCTGATAGCCGTCAAAAATCCCCAAGAGCTTTCATTGAAGGTAATCTTTGATAATTTGAATGGTAATGTGTGCAAACAGGTTATGAAAGAAATTAAAGAACGTTTGATTTTTAATCATTACACCTGCTGGGCAACCAGCTGGTTTACTTAGCCAGAGCTTCGGCTGCTTTTCATGTCTTCGGACCGTGGTCAAAATAAGCAGCAGGCGCATGCATACTTTGATCTCCTCCGAGACCAAGTTTAAATGATGATGCACTTGTAAGTTGTAGAATGTAAGACTACATTGATGACCCAAGCTTCTAGCAGATATTGATCTGTTGATCGGGCTGTAATTGGTTGTGCTAAAGTAAATGGAGACCGCGGGCAGAGCAGAGCGTTTAATGAAAGTGCTGCTGAGACTGCGTCTGGCTCCACTGCACTGATCACCTCTAAAATGACTGAAGTAGATCTAGTCTACATTGTATTTGTATGGGCTAGTGAGGGGAGGTTTTACAATACAGCTTGTTTGTGATTGCCTTGTGCGAGCTGTAAGTGTAAGTGTAAGCAGTGAGTAGGGGCGTTTGGCCGCGAATGATGATTGTCCGCATAAACAAGGATATCCTTGCATCATGGACAAAATGCTTTGGCGCTCTGCGGGTTTCGGGTACCGTGTTATAAAATACCCCCAGTTCACCGTCTACTTTTATGGGTTGTCCGTCTTTCGAGGATTTATCGCTCATAACGTGTAAGTCTCTGAACAAAGTTAATGTAAAATGCATTATGAAAATCATTGCAGGACCCGTTTTTTTTAATCGCCAGTGCGCGGATTGGAAATGTCAGCAAAAATTTTTGTGGACGGACGCGCCTGTCCGCATTTACGGAGACGATCTTTATTCTCGGACCAGCGCCCCTACTGGTGACAGGTACTGTTTGTGTATGGGAAAGGATGACAAATGTCAGTTTCATTATAATAGGGTATCTGATCGCGCACTCTAGTTTTGTGTGCTAAAACCCTTCCCATAAAAATTGCAAGCATCTCCATGCAGTTTACGGTAAACACTGTTATTTTTGCGTGATTGATTTTTCGCGCTAATCGACCCCAAAACAAATAGTGCAGGTTTCTTAAATTCGCGTTGCACACTCCTCTAGTTCTCTCCATTATTTTCATTCCTTCCGCTGCACATCGAGGCAGATGCATACACACACCGTACGCGCACTCTAAAATGCAATGCATCATACAGGTACTAGTATTGCACGCAATTCAGCCCATTTAAAACACACATAAGAAATGCTGCTTATATTTTCGTGGTCTCTAAAACTTGCGCTTGACGATCTAAGTGTGAAATCCTTGAAAATGAAAGTACAGCAAATTTTTCTACTTTAACAGTACTTGCATTGTGGGCTCATGCAAAATTGGTTAATGTTCTTATTACCAATTTGAGATTCAAACCTTTATTCTCAGAGATGCCAAGTTCAAAGATCAGCTATGCGTGACATTTTCGTGACTCGGCGCGCAAGTGCGCGCATGAGGGCATAGCGTACGTATAGCGTTTAGTGTATGTTTCAAAATCGTACATGAGAAACGTGATAGCCGGCCTGCATGCATGCTACGTGCATATATGTACGTACACGAACCCTGTGAGGAGCTAGCTGAAGGCCTAGAGGAGGTTGGCCAGTACGTAGTCTAGCAATTACTACCTTTTTTTCTTCTTCCCAGTCTGGCCCTGATGCGTGATAAAAGAGGTTGCCATGCGTGACAGTGTTTTCAGACCTTCGATGCATGACTGTTACACTTACGCATAATGCCTGACACTTGGTAGCTCTGTATTCTTTGTGATCCTGAAAGTGATGCACAATAAATGAGGTGTTGTATGAAAGAGCAGGTTTTTCTCTATATCAAAGCCCCAAAAGGGTGCATATTGGAACTCTAAAAATATCTCAATAAAAATAGCGTTTTAAACATTGTTTCCATTGTAGCCCCAAGATTTCCCACTTATTAGAAATGACCCCTTGAGGGACAAGTAGTTCCAGTCGTACGGAATATATCTACATGTATGCATTTCTTTTGTCGCTAGCACCAAGGGACCACAAACGATTAAAGTTTGAAAATACCCTTCCCCCCACTTTTTGAATAGGCAAAGTGGGAAGGCGTGACTCTGCTCAGCAAATTCCATGGTGACAGCGCGTAGAATCTGCGCACGCATATATGTAATTCAATGCTCAGTAGCTCACATGACGTTCAGCAGCGCTAAGCGAACTTTGTGCGTGCTACCCGTGTTGCAAGCCTTCGTACACACTATATACTGCACAACGTTGAATACGTGTTTGCTTTTGGAATGCGTGTTTGTTTATTCATTCGGCAAACTGTCTACATGTGGACGCACACTGGCGCCTAAAACGTAATTCTGTGAAATAAGATGCAAAGAAAATACCTTTTTTATGTGTCCATGCTATTCCCGATTTATTTTTATAATATTATACTAATTTTCTCCAAAATCGTGAATTCTCCCGCAAAGAACGGTAAACTTGTTCGCCACTTCATCACAGTGACATAACCGATTTAGCCAATTTGAAGAGCCCATATATTATCTGTAGTGATTACAGCTTAAAAAAAAAAAACTTTCTCAATTCCCAGGACCTGTTAGTGTCAAGCCTTGCCTAAACACAGGTTTAACATCCTTCTGCCTCTCAAATGAAAAAATTAATAATGTATTTCAAGGTCATGGACTTGATGAAAATTTGCTTTTCTCAGAGTATGTATCTACAAGTTCATGTACATGTACTTGAATGATGAATAAAAAGATAAATAAAAGTTTTGCCCCATGATTGTACATTTACAAACATTTCTAACAGTGTTGAAACTTGAAATGGATGAAGGGTAGCAACAAAAAAGACATTCACACTTGAAGGTTCCATCATGAATTAAACTGGAAGGCACAATAGGCCGGTCTTCATCAGCTCGAGTTTGATAAATAAGCCACTATTTTAACTAACCTGATTGCAAATTATCTAGCTAATTTGCATCTTCATCAGCCCGCAGTTGCAATTAGCGGGATATTTGGTCCTGAAAATATCCCCAGAAATCTTGGTCTTGTTTCCAAAATATCCCACTACCGGTATTTGGGAAATAGCTGGCCAATTTGGGCCCGTCTAAGGTAGTTTGTGATGAGTGTATCAGTCTGGTGAGGACGCAATTTCAAGCTTCTGGATAATATCCCCAGTCTGAAAATGGCGGGTTAATTGGCAAACTCAAGCTGATGAAAACAGGCCTACTGTGGTCATTTGGAAGTGTGAACACAGCACTTTGGAATAGCTAGCAAGTGTGTTTTCTCCATGTTAACTACAGATGTTTGTCAAGAAGCTGCTACTAGAGCGATCCATGAGTGTAATCGTGAAATGCCAAGGACAATTTGGCAGGGTTGGACGATCTCAAGTTATGAGAAGGTTTATCCTCATCTCTTTGAAATGTTACGTTTCTCATCTCCTGAATACATATAGGCGCTGGACGGCTGTAATGTACTCCCCACACCTTCATGACAATTGGACATACTTTACATTAGGAATTTTGAATGTCAAGATTGAAATGAAATCTAATTTAAATGGTAAGACAGGAGATGGATGCTAGTAGAGGCTTGCATCATGCACTGGTTATTGAAAGTAATCAAATGTCATCTCAAGATAATGCATTGTGACACTTTCTGGATGCCCTTGTTTAAAGCACTTACAAGCATGTAGGCCTAATGGAAAAATGAAAAAAATCAACCCAATTAAAAAAAAATGTGTGGGAAAATATTTACATATTCTGAAAGAGCTGCTTCTCTGAAGAGTTGTTTCTTGGATCTTTCAGAGATTTGTGTTTGCAAGAAATTTGAGACATTGAGAAGGCTGATTTCATGATTACTTCATACTTCATGTTCGTACATGTACAGTATTGTACATTGTACAAATGAATCTCATTCACCGACTGTTCCAGCCCACATGTATATTGTACTTGTTCAACCCCTTTCAATTTGTTTAGATATTTATAAATTTAATATCTTTGTATGCAGAAATAAACAATTAATGAACAACGTTTGTGGAGAAAAAAGAGAAATGATACAAATGAGATAAGTGGCGTACACTGTGATGAAGTGGGTGTGAGGAAGTAAGCAAAGGTCGTTGACCTGTCAAGGCTACTCCAGGTATTAACATTTACCACTGTCACAAATCAAAAGTCACAATATACATTTGAAACACAGAATAACAACAATAATGAAAAAGAACACAAACAACTCTAGTTTTAAAAGTTTGAAGAAATATGAAAATTGTCACCATGATTGGTCTATTTTCCTCTTTACATCATTAATTTTTGTTGTTAATTTGTCTTTTTATACCAAACAGGAATTTTGATCACCTACTGGAAGCATCAGTGCAGAGCTGTATTCAACAGGACTTAACATGGCGTACAGAGCGGTAAGTCGAACAAGAATTGTGGATAAATGATAATGATTGAGGTAAACTAATAGAGCTGAAATATATGTTCGAGGGACAGGAGACAAAGTGAAGGGGGGGGGGGGCAGAAGAATATTAATTTTTGGAGAGTCGGCGAGATCGAGAAAGAGATAGAATGAGTGAGAGAGAGCAGGGAGAAGAGGAGAAAGAGAGAGAGAGAGAGAGAGAGAGAGAGAGAGTGCGCTTTATAGAAACAAACTACATGTATAAACATTATAATGATTTTGTAATGAATGATTATTATTATTTTTCATAACTTTTTTTCAAGTACCAAAGGAGACTCCAGACATCAAATAGATACAGATCAGGTTTAGGATTCATTATGAAAGCATAGATATACAGGTATATTTACACAGCGGGGGAATTTTATTCAAGCAAAATCTGATTGTAAATATTACAGTCTGCAGCTTCCCAGTTATCAGATTTATGATGTATTATGAGTGCAATATAATAGCAGTACATATTGACACAACAGACACACGTTTACTTGAAGTTGTGATAATCGCTTACATGTAGATTTCCAGGAGAGCTTGGTACAGCAGAAAACAGACACTTACTTGATGTAGTGATGATTGCTTTAATAGTTCTCCAACTTTTTATAATATGAAAGCTTGGCACGGCCAAAATAATCATATTAAATGGTATCTTGTAAAAGATGCAGAGAAATCACATTTATGCAGGCTTGAAGGTACATGTACAATGTATGTACATGTAAGCAAAATGTCACTCACAGCTTTAATTTATTTTTTTGTCGTGCAAGCGTTTCATGGGGATACTTATAAAAGCACATTGATTGGATGATACCTTCACCTCAAATCCAGGCCATATCATATCACAATCAAGTTGCTTATGTACATGTAGCTCATCTCATCTTACAACCTGTGATAATTTGAACTAATTTTTTATGTTAGAAAAAATATTGGCCTATCTGAAGGTCTACTTCATATTCTGTCACACACACACAGGCAAAAAAAAAAATGTAACAAAAGGTTTAGGATACAGCAGAATATTTTGAGAAAATTTAGTTTTCGTTGAAGCAGCTGCAGAGAAAGTATTTTTTAGATTACAATGGCTACCAAAGGCATGAATGGGCCTATAACTTATATACTTCCTACTCTTGATGAATGATGGGAAAATATTTTAAAAATGATGCATACACTGTAGCAATCCACTAAGATTTAGACAGCTAATCCCTAAGGTGATCTCACTGAATCTTTTCCCACTATATTTTTCATCTCTTTAGTAGAAGTCATATCATAAAAAATGACCACCCAATGATTGAACAATTGTCCAACAGCGGCGTGCACTGTCCATATATACAAGAAGAGCTCAAGTGTGACCCTGTAAGCCTTAGCATACCGAGATGACAGTGAACTGGGTCATAAACTTTCAGAGGATCCATTACGGGATTGCTGTATACATACTTTATAATATTAGTAACCTACTTTCGGATTTCATGGATGAATTCATGAACTTGTATTTTGTGTACATGTATTTGTAGACCTACATGTATACCAGGACTTCACTTGCAAGGTGGTGATATGACAGTTGATAACCTCAATTAATATATCATTTAGCAAGTTAAAAAAGATATGCTTGATAAAATATGATTTAGATTAAAAACTATTGGTACACTGTATGTACTGTTCAAAAAATATATTTTGAAAGCTCTAATTTTCTTGTGCACATATATGTTTGATCGCTCCAATAGATTTTTTTCTCCATTAATTATATTTACTTTTTTTCTTTTACAACATGCAATGTCTTTCTTTGCTTGGGTTGATACTAGTTGTGTGATGATTTACTGGTTACTCTATACATTGAGAAGTAAACAAATAAGACGAGGCCCATATACTTTGTGTAGACAGAATGTACAACCGAGTAGCGAGTAATTTGGATCATTTATGATATACATTTTAGCTTATAATTAACCTGTATATGTGGCATGGTATAGGGCTTAGTATATTCAACATAATCCAAGTTTTTGACAGGTTAAATCCTGAGATAATTATATTTAAAGAAAAATAACCCCTCACAATTACAACATCTGTCAAACACCGTACAAGTAGGTCTGAAATTTCTAGACTATAGATCTACTGCTCATCCTCTGCCCTCTGGAGGATGGGGAGAGAGAGAGATAGAAAGTCCTCAGCATTCCAACGCTAATCTCATCTCTCAATGAACCCAGGCTTGATCAGATGAATCATCTATTATCAATGCTTCATATGAATTATGATGAGAGAACACTCTCTTCTCGGGACCATATTTTGTGATGATCATGTATTGTGTGAATCAAGGTTGTAAGGCTGAGATGGGATGAAAATCTTCTTTAGCTTTGGCGTTGAAATGAGAAAAGGCTCTTTTCTCAGATCAAGGTTTTGTGGTTCCAATGTGTTTGAATCAAGGTTGTAACGATGAGATGGGAGAACAACCTTTAGCCTTTTAATAGTATGAGTGCTCAATTTTCAGATCAAGGTTTTGTAATTACAAATACAAGTGTGAAGGAAGATTCTAAGGTTGAGATGGGAGAAACAATCTCTTTAGAATATGTGACATTGCTCTCTATTCTCAGATCGAAGTTTCTATAATACAATACACGTGCGAATTAAGGTGGTAAGGATGAGATGGGAGAACAATCTTGAGTGTGAGTTGAGCAAATTATCCTTTCTCAGATCAAGCTCCTGTGATAACAATACCAGTTCATGTGTGAATGAAAGGTTTAATGAATATGAAATGATAGAACATTCTCTCATGTACATGTACATGTCTGTTATGACTGTAAGCTTACCATACAAAAATATATCATGATACATCCATGTGTTCAATTTACATGTAGGCCATACAAATACACCTTTCCAAATACAAGACGTTGCACATACTGTATCATGCATCAAACCATTGTAGCCATCTCCCAGTCCTAACATTACTGATGTCACCCAATATCAATAATTGATATTATTGAAAAGGATCAGTTTTTCAGTATAGTCATCACTTTTGTGATTCATCTACTGATCAATATTAAACAAGTCTCCCAATTGACGCACAGTTTTTGTCATTTGTTACAATAATTGAATACTGGTGATATATTCATGCAGTGGTGCAGAGCTTCTATTTTTAAGACCTTGTTATTGACGAAATGAACTATTCATTTTTCAATTGATTATTCTAGTCCTGATAGAAATTTATTCATTCAGACCATTTTTATACGTCCTCTGAGACGATCAACGGCACAAGAAGAAGTTTCCTCATCTATCTGTAACTCCCATGTGACATGAATCACAGATTGTGAATGATTGCTGTGAATAATAATCAGACTATTATGTAAAATTGTATAAAAGTTAGTGCATATATGTGCAAAGAAATATATGACTTTAGGTTATAAATTACATTGATGAAAACTGCTGAATGGTTGCTTTGCATAATGATGCAAGTATTTTGTAGAACATTTGATTGCATAAAATCTTGGAATCGCCTTCGTATTCTGGGAGATGTAAGATTTTCTATTTTTGAATGCAAGTGTGCAATAAAATGCTTGACTATGGGTTATAAATCATGATGATGAAATACTGCTGAGTGATCCCTTTTTTGTAATCATAAAATATATTTTGTAAGCACCTGTATTTTGAGGAAAGAAATGTTATTTTCTGATTCATTATTATTATTATTATTATTATTTTTTTAAACTACCCTATTCTGGTTTGTACCTACAAAAATACACTGAGGAAAATTCAAACGGTGGAAAATTTGATGAGCTATAGGAGTGCAGCCCCTCTCCGATCTTATCTACACATGCGTGCTAAAATACTCTTGTCCATGAAATGGAATTATGTTGGAGTTCGGGCATTGCCTCCAGACAAGTGTTTAATGTAAGAATGTTATCGTAAGTCCCAATCTAACATTGATAAATCTGGGTTCTTGTGTCATGAAATCATGAATTTGGCTGCATGAAAGATTTTTTTGTTTGTTCATGGAACCAACTTTTAATCAATGTTTTTTTTAAATATATATATATAGTTCTGATACACTTATCTTGAATCCCCAAACTCCCAAATTATTTAAAATTTGAATAGGGGCTTTTTGCACATGAATCTACAAGATTTACTCTAGATTGACAAAAAAAGTTCCAATATGTATCCTCCCAAAACCATACATGTAGGTGTATTGTGCTTCCTGGAACAGTAAGGCCTCTAATACTCTTTTCACACTGGTTTTGCTTAACCCTTTACTTTGCTTAGCCCTGTACTATCCTTAACCCCGGACTATTTTTTTTGGCTATTCACACACGCTGTTTTTAGTCCCGTACTAGCGCCTATTCCGGAATAAGAAAATTCACGCTGTTCTCACTGCAATTCGTTAACCCCGGATTTCGTGAATTTTATGATTGGACATACTTCGCATCTGGCCAGTTGCAATACGCTCCATTGCGTAGTACCGGACTATTCTTCGTTTCTGTTCTCATTCATTTGCTTGGCACCGCAATTGCGGGGTTAGCAGGAGTTAGCACCACAACTGCGGAGTTAGCCCTGCTATTTTGCAGGGTTAGTTAACCCCTTACTAAAGGTAGGGTTAGCCAACTTTAGCCCACTTTGGTAAAAGCCAGTCTGAACAGAAAGTGGAATAGGCTCAACCCCATATTATAGGTGGGGCTAA
>BEXV01000902.1:62141-83643 GCA_003118195.1 Hemicentrotus pulcherrimus
GCACCGAAATTTCTGTGTGTGAAAGGCTCGTGATTAGTTTAAACACGTTCGAAACACGTTTAAACTAGTCATGTTTAAAGAATTTTAGCTGAGTGTGAAAAGGCTGCTAGTGTGTTGCTTTAATTCTTACAAACCAAAGGTCACCAGGCTCCACCACCACCATCACCACCAACACCACCGTTTCATCCACCAACATTTCCACCACCACCATGTCTACCACCATCGCCATCACCGTCCTCATCCTCGCCTCATCCATTATCTTAAACTGTGATTCTAACAGGTTTTCTAACCAAAGGTCACCAGGTTCTACCACTGCTACCACCATCATTTCTACCACTATCATTTCTACCACCATCTCACTACCACTACCACTACCACCACTACCATATTCAATCCTTTATCTTTGTATGGTGCTCTTAACATTCTCCCGAACCAAAGGTCACCAGTCATGTTAGCCCCCGTCTCATCTTCGTCACGGTCCAACAGCATTGGCGATACCAGCTAGATAATGTCACCGCTGTCAGATAAGTCTACTCCAATACGGCCCGCTCTATCCCCATGAAACATGCAGCTCCGTTAACGAGACCTCGTGTAATTCACGCCTTCCAAAGTC
Organism: Hemicentrotus pulcherrimus; assembly: GCA_003118195.1. Lineage (NCBI taxonomy): Eukaryota > Metazoa > Echinodermata > Echinoidea > Camarodonta > Strongylocentrotidae > Hemicentrotus > Hemicentrotus pulcherrimus. The sequence continues at coordinate 62,755 of BEXV01000902.1, forward strand.
GTTTGTGTCTCGTCACCCTGTTTGTTGTTCATAGGAACATTAATGGTTTTTACAGCTCTCCCTCGCCTTTTCTTTCAGAGGGAACGGCTTCATGGACTTGTGCTGCAGAGTATCTATCCCCATTAGCAAAATAGATCATTTTCTGAATAACTACATATGGTAGACGAGACCAAAAGTCTATCAATAGGCCCTTTTACACATCCAAAACACCATTTTGAAAAATCTTTGATCCTCTGGACTACCATTTACACATTGAAAAAACCCATAAAAAACGTCGGGAGTTTGTACATATTAATATTTTGGTGAATAGTGCGCATGTGTGACTTTGGCAGTCATTACAAAAAATAAAGCACTAAAGCACTGGTTTTTCAATTTCAAGTTTTTTAATAATGCATTTTAGGTAATTACAATTCATACAGAGTAATTGTTTCTAGTTGTATACCAACTACCAACTGGCTACCAGAATGACTTAGAACAATGTGTTCATGTAGTTATGAAAAGTTCTTAAAGTTCTTAAAATTGTACAATTCCGGATTCATGAAATATGAAATTCAAAGCAATAAATCCAATCTTGTTGAATATGTCATGAGGAAGAATTAGTGTTTCTTTTTAAAGCATTTGATGCCATTAGATGCCATTAGAAGTATAATCTTGATAACTAGCTATACAGCCAGTACACAAAATTACAAAAGATTATATATTTGTTTGTACATGTACATGTATACCTGTTTTGTGAGAATATCTGCATATACCGTACCTCAAAACTTTAATCTGTGCTGAAGCGCACGATTGTTTGACATCTCAAGCAATCACAATGATTTACAGCACAATGTGTAAATTGATATTCTTGAACCTGTCCTAATGAGGACGCAACGTTACACCATTCACAGAGTATAGGATAGGGGTCGGTACAGTATCCCTTACCATCTAATCCCCCATTCGGACTACCAGAATTTATAGTATAGCTACATGTGTGTACATATATACAGTACTGACCTGCCAACCAGTAGGATTTAGTCGTATTTTGTTCGATTTTTAGAAGCAAATACAACAGTACGATTTTCCTAAATAAAATAAGATTTAAAAAAAAAAAAAATTGGGGATGTTTATTGGTTCATCAAACACACTAGTTGTGACGAAATCATGTATTATCAACCAGTGATCCATAAAAAAATGTTCTCCTCTATGTAGGAACTGTAAGAGGCATTGATCCACGTAACAGTCAATGTTTATTTTTAAGAATACAACTTTTCTCAGTAAAATACAACTTTAGGGATTAAAGAATACAATTTTTTAACTCCAGAGGTTGGCAGATCTGACAGTACAAGTCTTTTGAGAATTGTATAGCTATACGATTAGTACATTGTAATAACATTTTTCCTTGTCTGAATGGCATTTCATATTAAAGAAACATCATATATTAAACAAAAGGTTGCATTACAAAACACAAGTTCCAGCTTTGTTTTTGAATAAAACCTCAAAAGAATGAGGCTCTCGTTTTTAGTATGAAGCTCTGAATGAACATCATACAGGGTGTACAAAAATTATAATACTGGGCAGGGTGTCGCATGAGCTGCTTAATGGTGATTGGTCAGCTGTCATGTCAACTGACCTCTTCAAAAGTATTTTCTATATTTTATACAACCTTTCTTTCTTTATACTTATACAATGATCTTGTCTAGTCTGCTTGCCCCTTTCATTCTACGAAGATTCTTTCTACGTTTCTTTATACAAATACGGTATAAATTTACTATCGTGTGAACAGGCTGAAGATGGGACTAGAGTCAATGGGAGGACGACATGCCAGATGGATGTCCGGATGTTATGCTCATAATATCCTTTTGTCAACAAATACAGACTATTTCATCTTTCGCTAATGGTTACCATATTTAGGAGAAAATCGTCTGCAAAATTGAGGGCAAATTAGCCATGAGAGAGATGGATAGAGAGGATGAGATGAGAATATTTCTGGGAGAATGGGGGTTTTGGTTGTGTGATTTTAATTTAGGAGTTTTGGTACTGTTTTCTTTTGCATGAATATTATTCAGAAGTAGAATGCAAATTTTGCAGACTATCATCGTAGTCATATTTCAGTTTGGTCTTGAGTGTTAATATGTTGTCATGAGTTGCATGAAGAGGTTGTCTTTGACTGTGCCTAAATTATAGTGTACGTGCATGCATACTTTCAAGTTTGTAAAAACGAAAGAGAAAAACTTCATTGTTATTTGGGAAAATCATTTCAAAGAGAGGTGGGAAAATCCGGAAAAAGTAAATCATTCATGTATCACATTGTTTAATTGATTGAATAATGGTCCTATGTGAATCTCACATTCTATTTTAAGCTTCTTGAAGCTTGATTATGAGATATGAATCATTTTTTAAACGTGCGAATGACCTAGCTTGTGATAAATCACAATTCCTTTCAAAATCATTGTCATGCTCAAGTTTCATGAATGGTTTTCAACAATGCATATCATTGTATCTATGTCCACAATGCCTGTAATCCAAAACTTCTGCTCCCTGTGAAATGTTCCATCACAAGAATTCTTTATTTCATAAATTTTCGCATACTTGATGGGAATCGGCATACTTTTTGTGCATTGTAATTTGTGATTTATGAGACCATTGTTTGCATATTAGTCTGTTGTACATCTTGTTTTCATTTATACAAGTAGTACCAGTACAGCAGTGCCAAATTTACAAGTTAGGAAGGAATAAGGATTGCGATCTGCCGTCTAGATCTCATTTCACATATTTTAACAAAACATAATTTGTTATATATACATGTAGAGGTATAGTGTTTCATTGGCATTTCCAGTATTAAAATACAGGTGCATATTAATGTCAAAAATGATCGCAAAGACTTTAAAGCTTATCAGTACTAGTTTACAAGAGGTATTAAACCGCTCTGCAAGGTCACTGGACAGGTGGCTACATGTATCTCATCAACTCAGCTCTCAGTTAACATAAGAAAAAGAGGATCATGGGAGACCAATGGTCACCGATTAGGCATTGTTTAATATAGAGAGGGCGCAAGTAGCTACAAGTAGTGAAGTGGGCCTTTAAAAATAAAATATAAGGAAAGTCCAAATAGGTGTGTACTGTACATCATCTTTTGATTAGTGTTAACATTACGCTGATGTTTTACTTTAATCAAAATGATTTCTTCAGGCAAGACAATGAGATAATTAAATTGCCATTGAGTTGATTTGTGGAAGTCTTAGAGATCATGTTGGATATACCCCATTCCCAATCCCGAAATAATTCACTTCGGTAGAATATTTGCCGAACTTATTGAGAGCCACTTGTAGCCTTTAAATGAAATACTGTCTATTCAAAAGCAAAAATTCATGTATTTTAGACTTTTCATAAATTCCACATTAAGAACATGAAATCTCCTTGATACCCTTCTTAGAAAATATGAATGATTTGAAATTTTGAATCAACATTCACGCTTTTTAAAATAACTTTGTTTATTTCTTTTAAAGATGCTTACGGCTTTCCATAATTGTAAGTTGAACTTAAAGATAGGTTCAACATAGGATCTTTGTGAAACACCCCCCAGTTAATGTTTTTGCATTTTTCTTAAGAAACTCTCCAATTTCATCCCTGTCTTTCAAGAGATGAAATCACTAAAAAGACCAAGTTTGACTTACATGTGTTCATAGGAAGATGAAATTGTACCACACAGTGATTGAATTGTGTAATTTGGTGAGCCAGAAAGCCCGGTCTAAGCCGGGGTACGAATTGTTCTTGTCAGCCTCAATAAATAATGATGATCCATTACATGATGGATTGGATTTCGTCGGAGGAGGACAGTTTGACATTTTACAGAAATTACAACCTCTGAGGATGGATACCGGTATAACCAGTCCATATTTGCTTTATTGTTTACATGTTGTTTGTTATGCCTTGATTTTTTTCAAAGCAATATTTCATCATCAGTGAATGAAGTTTGATAAACCCCATTCTCTGATTTGTTGTCATTGTTTGCTTGTCTTTTGGTTGTTTGTTTGTTTGTTTGTATTATGATAGTAGATGATAATTTCAAATATTGTGAATTGAAATATTTAATGCACATTACTCTTTTACAAAATGGGCTGTATTTCTTTATTTAAGTATAGATTTTGTCACAAAAACAATAGTTTCTTGTAAAAGAATTCTTTCTCAAAATGATATATTTAGGAATTCAAGTATTTTTATAAATACATTTTTTTTTAAATGTCCAGTGGTGGGTCTTATTATTTTTTTTTTATATTGGGGGTAAACTTTGTTTATGATTTTCTTCTCATTCGCCAGTCATGACTTGCTTGGGGCTATTTGCGAGAAAATACTTTTGACCCCACCAAAAATTAAAAAAAGATATATACATGTACATGTATGTACATGTATTGCAAACTTCTTTACATGAGTCGAGGAGGAAGAAAGAATTTATATTTTCTTTTAAATTTACTATGTTATACGTGTTCATCAATTTTAACAATTTGAGACCACACCAAGAAACAACATGTGACATTACAAAATATATCCTTGATGGGGCAATAGCAGGGGCCTATTACATTTATGTTCATACTCCGATATGGAATTAAATAAAAACAAAGCTTTCCCTTGTTTGACCAGTTTCCATCATTCCCTGGGACAATTGTTCTGTTTATGAACCATGACAAGCATGACCTTTGCAGGCCATATCGATGTCCAGTTACCTTTTGATTTTCGAAACCAGTCCTCGCTCCACACCTGTCCGCAGAGCAGTTCATCAGTGAACTTTAGTCCAGTGTTAAGGGGTCTTTTTCACCAGAGGAAAAATTGTAGTTAGAAACATTAATGTTTATGTTTTGATAGGAACACATTCACGTACAGTGATTTTATTGTCAAAGAAGTGTTTATATGGGATGAATAATGTGAAAATTAATCTAGAAATGGAATTCACACTTGGTGAATCGTTTATAATCAGTGAGTATACCCCTTTACATTTTTGCATAAATATAATAACCTCAACATCACAAAGAAATGTAATGAATCAGTTATGGTCTTTAAGTATCATTAGCTGTACCCTTTAGGGTTACTTGAGCAAACCAAACAAGTATTTATTGTTAATCTGAGTTGGGGTATGTACCTGTAACTTTTCAGATGTTTTCTCCTTGAGATAAATTTAGACAGTCAATATTATTGAAATCTAGCTTTTTATTGGCTGTTTATTATTGTACATCCTGTCAACAAGAAATTATGAACAATAATTGGCAGCTTCTGTTGTGTGTGATGGTACTTGTTTATTTATTTTAATACATATTTCAGGAGGTTTATTAGTGTAAGGCCTTGACACGATGTTGTTGTTATTTAGCCCGCGAAGCTGTATGATTGTATTTTTCCTATCAAAATATCTTTCATAACTTTATCAAGTACGTTCTGATCAACTTACACTACCTTGACAGATAAAAAAAATCAGAAATAATAATGATAATAACAAAAATATTGTAGACTGGCTACAAGTTCATCCTTCTCAGTGAAAATTAGGTTTACATATGATCTAGCAAATTATTTATAACACACCAATTTTAGATCAAATAACAGCTTTTTTAAAGATACTCTCTGAATAAGCATTGAAAAATTATTCAGTTTTGTGTCGATCATTTATAAGTTAAGTGCAATTTAATGAAACCAGATACATTTTTATTGGATCTGAAAGGGTGTAGCTTGGCAAATACTGGTTAATGCCATCTACATGTAAGTCTTCTTATGGACAACTGCACGTAAACGAATGTACTTGATTAAAGGTAGTCAGCAACTTAATATCTAAATGGTCAGCCTTCAAGAAATAGACCAAAGTTCTCCTCACGCTTCAATTTAGAGTATGTTCCATGCACATGACTGCTGTGGTCAAGTAGTCCGTAATGGTATCATATCCGAAAAGCACCGAGGCCGAGTCATGATACACACCCTTTAATCATCTTATACACTGTAGATGTTCATGTAGCTGTTTGTCTTTATAGTGGGTATGAAGATTCCTCACGATTGTCCATTGAGGAATACTTGACAAGTTTCTCTACTCTATGACCATGAAAATGCGCTCTCTTTCTATTATAGGGACATTTTCAAAGTGTTATCTTCACCAGGTGTATGATGTGTAAACATATCTTTCTCTTTACAACCTTATGATACTGGGTAGAAAAGGTAGATCATCCTTGGATGCCTAGAAGTGTGCCACAAGGTCCGAGCTTCTTTGGCACCAGCACCCATGCAGCTATTGACTGTTGCTATTACCTGGATTTTGTGTTTATTCTTGACAAGATTACAGCAAAGAATGGCTGTAAGTAGAGAACTATAGGCTACCCAATCAAACAACTCTGACAAGGACAGAACGCTTGAAAAGAATTCACACTATCCTCAACTTTCTTAATGGGATCCAGTAATGTTGTCTCAGATTCTGATTTAGCTCATGCTGCAATGATAATTATAAACCTTTATGTCAGTCAGAAACCCCATATGACTTTTACAAGATATTTATGATTGGAATTACAAATTGAAAACCGTTTGCCAAACAGTTTTCATAACACTACAGTCTACTGGGGAAAACAAGTATGGTAAAACCGGTCACTCAAAGATCTTTACTTTTTTTGTGGCACTTCTTGATCATTTTGAAGTACAATTTTTCTAGGGCTTCAATATTAACACCATATCACAGACACTGGTAACAAGTAGGGCTGTGTATCTCAGATTTAACATTTCCTTCATGACACATAAATTTTGAGTGCACTTGCCTCTTCTGTACAATGATATCACTGTGCAAATTGAATATTTTTGAATTTTATTTCTCTGTACATTGATCATTTCATAAATATGTTTTTTTTATAATTTTTCCCAATTATTATTTATTGACCATGATTTAGAAGCCAATATTCATGCTAAGGTTTGGCTACTAAAACTTATTTCAAGTCTTCATTCACAAATTAAACTTACCATAATATATGTACTTTTTGAAAGGCCTTTAAGTATGGTTTTGCTGATTCTATCGTTAATAGCAAAGTCCAGAATATAGCAACATTTCTTTTCACAATATAAAATGTAAGTGCTAGAAAAAAAGGGGGTAAAAGTAATCAATGAGCATGCATTTTACCGTGAACCGTGAACAACAAGAAGCCACTGCGTAACTTGAAATTTCTTTGCAATGTGAAAGCCTCCTAAAAAGCTTTCTTCATTTGGGAAACTTCTGATTTGCCGATTGTACAATGTACTTTTGACAGGTATTTCATTTGTTCAGCCTTCAGGATGTTATATTTTTAGAAAAGTTTAGAAGATAACATTACCACTCTTGTGATGAAATTAAAAGTGTAAGCGCTAGAAAAAAAAGTGGGTAAAAATAATCAATGAGATTGTATCGTACAGTTGATTTGGCATTGTAAATGCCACAGTGTAATTTTTATTTTATATGCAGTGTGAAAGCCCCTTGAAGCTTTCTTTCTTCGGAGAAACTTCTGATTTGCAGATTGTACAATGTACTTTTGACAGGTATTTTGCTTGTTCAGTCCTTCAGGATTCTATAGATGGCCATTCCTTTGCATTCTGCTTTTTTAAATCAAAAAAGGAGAAAGAGATGGAATGGATGGATTCTTTTATGATGTGACCATGTGAAGGAATTAAATTATGGTGTATTCACAAGATATACCACCTGACAGGCTATTTTGGGCAATTTGATATGTGCTTGTACAAGGTCGATATTCCCAAAAACTTTACAAAGTCTAGTTATCCACCATTACTACATTATGTATACTCTGCATGCAGTCTTTGTGATTAGTTTACAATTAGCTCTAATAGTAAGGTTTTATGAACTGTGAATTAATGCCCTTCTGGCTCTGAACAGACACATTGAATGAAGGATGGATGAGACAAGATATGAATTTGGCAAGAATCACTTCAGTGTACTTGGTTATTATATCTTGAGTATTTGAGAGCGGCATTGCCAACTCTGTCAAACTATGTACATTATGTACATTCAGTTTAAGTATGCCATTGGCTAAATGTTCAACCCTATAGTCAAATGAATGATTAGAAATTTCAGATATTCTTAGAAGTAATACAATTTACCTGAGGTTCATTGCTTGATGGCCTGTAAAATACTTACAGGGCTTGAGATCATAGTACATGTAGATGGATTTCATTGCATAACCTCTAAATACCAAATTAAAATGTGAGAGTTAGATTAAGGATAAGAAAACAAGATGTGTGAACAGTTGGACTTGAACTGAGAATCTTTTCTTGTAGTGTCTGTGAATATATCCACTGTGCCTCTACATCTACAATAATATTCCTGAGCTTCTTGAGTGCCTAAAGGGTTTAAACTGAAGGAGATAGCGCCCTTCTGGCTCTTATGGAGCAAATTGTTGTATCCATAGTGAAGAAAGCATTATTATACCTGCCCCAGGCACATTGAATCAGTCTCTCTCCATCTGGTTTAACTCTGCAATAAGTGCTCATTCATTCTCTATTTAGCCCATCAATGAACATGGCACTGCATATCCCCCCTAGGGGACGAAGGAGAGAATCAGGGCGGGAATCCGAGATAAATCTTTGATTGCCGCATCTTTCCCCACCACCACCACCACCGCGAGCCGAGAGCGCAATCTCATGCGCGGCACATTTCCAGTCAAATCTCACAAATTCATAAATGACTCAATCATCCAATTCCAGTCCATATTTTCTCGCTTTCTAATTCCTCACCACTCTCGGCATACAGTAATCATGTTGTATGTGACTCACCAATTAGTGTTCGATTACTTCGGTATCATCTCTCGTTCTTTCATGAAAACTGTTTCATGGTTTTGAATTTGCAATTTTGCGGGGACCTTGATTAATCACTTTTTTCATGTGTCCCGACACAAGTTAGTCATTCTATTTGCAGTGTGTGAGATATGAGAGAAGCATGGAAAAGAAATCTCAGAAGGCAGGTACAAGGAGAACTTTTAATTATAATTGACGTTGGATGTTTATTTCATCTACCTTTTTTGGAGTAGAATAAATTGCCTTAGGATACCTATTTTCTAGGAAAAAAATGATCTTCAAGTCTTACAAATTCAAATATGTTGTTTATTGGAAGTTGAAATTGTTCTTAAATAGAATTAATAGATCATTGTTAATAAAGCCATTCTATCATAGTTTGAGTAGATTTTAATGTTCCATAGAGTGTATTTTGTGATATTCCATATTTCATGTTTGAGAAAAAGAACTCGAAAATATTTGTAAATTTACCAACTTCCAAAGAGATAAAGTTCTGACAAAGATGAACATGAATTGACAAAAATATTCATAGCCTTTTGCCCTTTACATCTCATCTCTATGATTTTTTTTTTTTTTGTAGAAAAAGGGTGCTCACACTAGCAAATACCTTTCTACCAGGTACATATTTTTCATTTTTCGGGGAAAATTCTTAGCTGTACTCAAATTTGAGCATTCATGACTTTGGTGTTAAATCTGCTCCCTTTCTCTCTCTCCAAAGATTACACTAATAAGAGCAAATTGAACTTGTCAATCCCCATTTCATGGAGCCTAATTCGCCCCAATCATATTTTTATTGGAGCAACTTAATTCATTGTCGGCCTTTTGAGTAAAAATGCAGTGCTCAATGTCATTAAGGCCTCGGAGGAGGTATACAGAGCAATATTTCAAGAAACCTTTTAATCGCGAAGGTGAGAGAAGTTTGTGAGCCTGCGTGGAAATTCAAGATTAAATACCTGCTGAGGTGTAGGAAATATATGATTTGCTGGAATCAAATTCTAAGGATGTTAAATCTTGACCCTGCACGTGGCTTATCGTAGCTTCAAAGCATAAGGAGAGTAATTCATCCAATCACTGTAGAACGTGAAAATGCATGCTTCTCTGCCAAAATTCTGTCAACTTTTTTTTCCTGATATAAAAGCAAAAAAAGGACCAAGGGCAGGGTTTCTGGTCAAGACGCAATTCCTATGTACAGTGAATGTAAGTGTCAAGAATTGCAGTCACCGGGGTAAGGAGTGCAATTCGTAATTTCGTTTGGATAAAAGAAAAAAGGCAAGACATAAAAAAAATTATGAAATATTGTTGGCCGTTTGCAAGAAGGCCTTAAAGAGAAGGTTGACTTCTGGGAGGAGGTGAAAAATAATTTTTGAGCATTATCGTTGTGTTAATATGCAAGTGTGGAAGAACATCAGATAACAAATGTTTCCTGAAAGGCATGACTCTTCAAATACCTTAATATTCTAAATATAGGATGTAACAGCATAAAAATCGGGACAGATTTTTATTAGATTCCACAACACTTTTTTTCACAATGCAATTGCAATTGCATGACCAGAACTCTACTTTATCTTTAAGAGCTACATGTATGTAGTGTCAAAACTGTCAATGGCAGTGATTGCCAGCCTTTTTGCTGGCAACCAAAGATTTTGTATTTTTGTGTTTCTTGTTTAATAGTGAAATAACAGTGTTTGTAAGGGGTCAATGAAGGTGGATCATCCAGGTGAATAACCCCTCTAATCTTATGTAAATCCCAATGACAATTATAGACATTAAGAACATCTTGTGGAGATTTAAAATACACTGGTATCTTCACTTCTCCTGTCTTTTTAAAGCTCTATCACTCAGGTTGAACTAATGTGATCCCTGATCACAGAGATGCTGACTAAACAGTGATTTGATGCATGACTGGAAAAGTGTGTTTACAAACTGTATCAGTTGTGTTTTGCTATCTATAACCAAAACAAATTGTTGGTGTTATCTATATAAGTAATCACTAATTCCACACTCATCAGATTAAAAGTAGCAAGTAAAGTGATGTATACTGTAGCCTTGTAAATGCTTTGGTAGTCACGAAGTGAGCACTTAATTATGATTTTTGTTTTTTCCAGATATGATTGCAAACTTTGCACACTGAACTGCTTCATTTACTGCTCATTGACCATGTAAAGAAATGACTAAATATATCATTGCTGGAGGAATCTGTAAACAAATAAATGTTCATAAATAAATATATTTCATTTCTTGGAACGATGACTTGATGTTGGGATATATGGAGCAAGAAAGAGAGAGGGAAGAGAGTGAGAGGTGTGTGTGTGTGTGTGGNGGGGTGGGTCACAGATACATTGTAAGGTACAGCACTGTTGTATTTGCATGTTGGCTTTTGCAAGACATTCTATATTTGCCTCTCTCCACCCAGGTGTAGTAATCGGGTAGTAATGTAGTAATATGTATGTTGTAAGACTGCTCAATACAATGCACCTTGTCAGGCTTATATCCATTTTGGAAAATCATCAAGGAAAGTAAATTTCAATGTGTGCTGAAGGGAAAAAAAAGAAGAAAACAACAGGGGGATAATCCTACTGCCAAATACTAATGATATGGTATTGTGAAAATCAGTCAACTTTGTAATAGTAAGGATTCCTAAACTTGTTTGTGTTTGGACCTTGGCACCCTTCATTTATAAAGAACTGTTGATAGGCCAGACATGTTTGTTACAAACAGGTTTCACTGCTAGGATTACTGCCCTGTGACAAATCACCACTCAACAGACAAGAGAAGATGAGTGCGGACTCTTGTTACAGGTCATTGCACTTTGATTTACTTTCTTATGAGTTGGCATGGTTGAGAAACTTACACTTTTGTGGCAAATTCAAGGCATTCTTCAGATTCCTGTGGTTTGTGTGAGTGGCAGGGGTCAAGATACAGAGGGGGCGGGAAATTCTTTATGGAGACGTTGAAGTTTTGAGAAAAATTATGCATTGTCGATTCAGAGAAGAGAGTTTAATTGTCCATGGTAATTTTGAAGGTTTTGTAATTTTATATGTAAAAGTATTCCTATTTATAATTTTATATAATCAGATTCTGTACATGGGTAGATGGGTGCCATAGCATGTGGGAGACTTGCCTGCTATAGCACCAACATTTAGTCCTTCAGATTCATTCCTGTTGTTAAAAAAATAAAATGAAAAAAATACCCCTCAAATCATGTTTTTCGTATATTATTATTACCTGCAACTTGTTGCCAGATTTTGTCACCTTTCAAAGTTCAAATCATGCTAAAATCACTAATCATGAGCCTCAATAGTTTTTAGTATTTCAGGACCAACAGGAACATCAATTCCTCTCGGTCCCTCTGGACTGCTTTTGCAAAAACAAGCTTGACAGCCTTCGTGCACTTGGACATACATGTAGTTCTACATTTCTTTGGCTTGACATGTTTTTTACCAAAGCATTCATGTTCGCTGTATCCGTTCGGGATTTAATTTTCTTTTTCGTAGGAGGGAGGAATGTTGATAGTAGGAAGGAAATATTGATGATATCGATTATGTTTCCAGAGTTCCCCCCAAGGTTAGAGAGAGAGGGAGAGGAAGATGGGAGACAGTATTGAAGTAGACAGAGGAAGATCATTTGGAGTTTGAAATGCGATGGATGAAGAGACATTTACTTACACTGTATTTAGCTTCTCTTCTTTTTTTTCCTAAAAATAGAACATGTGTATATTTAATATTAACATCTTTCAGGCAAATATTTTCTACCAAAGGCACCAACTATTAGGATGATGCTGATTAAGATGATTTCAGCTTGAAGTATGAAGTGATTAAAAGAGCGGAACTATAATTTAAAGGTCCGTTGTTACAGACTTGAAGCACTAATGGAACATGCAATTTGATATTGATTCAAAGTTGTATACAATATACAGGGTTAAGTTGTAGAAGAATTGAAGGAGTTTATGGACAAAAGGGTGAAATATAAATGTTTGAAGAGGGTATACTCTAAATAAAACTTATATTTGGGTTCAGGATTGGGTATGTAGGTCTAAATTGTAGTCCACTTTTAAAGTTGAGGATTTGGTTACTGGTAATAGTGATGGCTATTTTGTATGGAGTTAACGTCCCAGGAACACATGTGTCGAACAACCATAGAGAGCATCTGATTTAGAGCCAAAAGGTTGTTAACTCTGTGTTAAAGTATATGACTTCATGCTCTTCTGGCTCTAAACAGACAAGAGGTACACTGTACCATTAGCTGGAACTGATATGATTTGATCAGTTCATTCAACTTTTCATGGCAAGCTGATTCTGTGCCCCCCCCCCCCCTCCCCCAACTCCTCTCAACGCTACATGCATGTAGGTATCAGACTGACACACAAACTCACTGACCATAGGCTTACATAAATGTATTATGGGCCTACTTGTTGGTCATCAATTATTTATTGATCAGGCTTGACTGGCCATGTCCTTCATTGAAGGAGAAGGACCTGTGCTAATTTTATTGATTGGATAGGGGTAAGGGATAATTAGGGCGTACCATGATACCCCTGTGATCAGACCGGGGTAGGGGCCCATTATGACCCCCCTGTAATCAAATGGGGATTAGGGATACCCATACATAACATGTGTAGGGTGCATCGTTACACCCCTGTGATGGAATGGGGGTAAGGGATATGAGCGTTTCATCGTACCCCTATGAAAGGAGGGGGGTAAGAGATAAGGGGGCACCATAACACCCCTGTGATGGAATGGGGATAAGGGATAGGGGCGCATTATCGTACCCCTGTGACGGAAGAGGGGCGCATTATCGTACCCCTGTGACGGAATAGGGGGAAGGGATAGGGGCGCATCATCGTACCCCTGTGAAGGGATGGGGGTAAGGGATAGGGGCGCATCATCGTATACCCCTGTGAGGGAATAGGGGGAAGGAATAAGGGGGAAGGAATAGGGCGCATTATTGTACCCCTGTGACGGAATAGGGGGAAGTAATAGGGGCGCATCATCGTACCCCTGTGAAGGGATTGGGGTAAGAAATAGGGGTGCATCATGACACCCCTATGATGAAATGGGGGTAGGGGATAGGGCTCATCATGACACCCATGGTGGAGATCCTCCTTTCAATCGATTGGCTGACAAGAAAGTATTGATCAGATTGTACAATGAATGGTAGCCGAGATGTCACTTTGCGTCTGGTTGAATTTTCTGAATTGACGGTATGTCCTTTGATATCCAGCATCGATCTGTGTTTTTATAACACCATACAAATCAAACTTTCTCCATTACTGGGTTTGTTAAGTACGTTTATATATATGCCGACGTCAGTCAAAATCAGTCACTGCATTTAGATGGGAAGGATATTGGAAAATTCATTTTTAACTTTGAGCAATGTGCCTCTGTTCTTACTCTATGCAGGGACCTGTCAACCAGTGATTTTTTCTAGAGGGTACAGAAGTAATGAGATGCAAATAGTTGTTGTTTTTACATTTTTCTATTACTTTTGATTTTGACAATTAAATTAAAAAATCATGAGAAAGTGTTTGATTAACTGTGTGTTAAATATTATGTTTTGACAAGAAAAAGAAAGAAAGATTTTATAGTAAAATGTTTTTTCTAGCATTTATAATTGTAGGACCTGCATGTTCATATGCTGTCATGTAAGAAGATTTACAATATTTGTGTGAACAGTATTTATTTGGGATCTATGGTAGATACATTATATAGACGGGTTTCTTTCATTATTGAGAATCGATGTCATCTACATGTACATGAACAATCAATAATCAATTATTCTGATATTTAAGTCAGTAGGTGCTCAAGTGCGGTCTATTCCAGAATATGGGGAGAGTCTGCATGAGCCATGCATGGCTTCAACTGATCACATTGATTTAAGACAACTACATTTAACATACAAATACCTGTACAGTGAATTAAAATTATTCTTTTTGAAATACTGTACATCAGATGAACGTTTTGTTTGCTCTTGCTGGTATCTATTGTGATTGGAAAGAAAATATTAATCATAGATTGGAATTGAATTCTGGCAATTATCCATTAACAGTGATAGAGGGTACAAAGCAATCATACAATTGTACTTGATGTTTGTGAAAGAAAGAGGCTTTAGAGTGTATTGGCTTATTGTTCCTGCATCGCAAGAAAATTGGCTTCTTTGTTACTTCCTGATGTGAGAAAACAAGAACGGCCCATTTACGTCAATCCTGTTTGGTGGGAATTGGGAATTTCTGATTTCTCTGCAATTTTTGCATCGTTTTCACTTTTCGTTTCATAATGTAGATTGGTGAAAAAGGGAATGGCTTTGAAAGGGGGAGGGGGGCAGGTTTCATGATCGGAAGTGATGTGACATTCATGTTTTGTTGAAGCGGAAGAGCTTGAAGCTAACAGGGAGAAAGAACAGGAGATGTAATGGGTTGGGGGAGTTAAAGTCGCGTGACATCCATGTTTCGCTGAAGTAGAATAATTTCAGACAAGCTGATAAAAAAGATTACAGAATTGGAGCAGAGGAGGCTGGTTGGGAATGAAGCAGAAAATGGACATCTAAAATGCAAAAGAAGTAAAGGAAATAGTGAAAGGAATAACTAATGGAAGAGGGTGGAGTGAAGTGTGAAGAAAGAAAAGAGGTTGTTTTGAAAAGTAGAATTATCCAGGAACATTTGTCACTTGACTTTACAAATCTATTGATATTGAAATATATATGAATTGTGGAGTAAAACGTAGACCTTCACTAATTCGTTCATTTTGGAGTAAACTTCTTAATTGCAGCTGTTCTCATGTCTCCACTTTACACAAAAACTTTTTTGTTATCAAGACTGCATGTCTGTCCCTCTCTTATATAAAGAGATACATGTAATGTTACCAACTGCTCTGAATAAGTGTTCTCTTTAAGCCCATTATATTTTTCTGTCGACGACGGCATGCTCGGATGCCATGAGTCAACCCCTCTCCATAAGAACCCACGATGCACTGGGAGCACAATACCCCATCAATACCATAGATTGTTCATGATTCATCTATCCATGCAGTCTACCATTGGACCACGACTGCGACCAGACACTACCGCTTCTCACCTCTCCTTTATATCTCCATGTGCTTCTCTCACATTTATTCACTTCATAGACTACCTTATTCTCACCAAAGACTACTACATAGTGTCCTTTTTGCTCTAATGACCTGGAAATAGCATGCTTCAGGGGAAATCAGTTCTTTGTGTCTTTGCCGTGAGAAGTATTTGACGCACTCGGGTCGTTGGAGCGCCCATCCCATTATCTACAAGATTCCGCTGCAAGGATTTGTAAGACCGTCTGTTTCTGTTCCGTGCACTACATGTATATACACCGACTTAGCTGAAGCGCTTCGTGTACTTTTCTATAACCCCTGAGGTGGAGAGTGTTAAAGGAGCTCATCCTATTAGTAGGGCAATTGAACCATACTTCTTCAGTTGGGCTTCAACTGTGTTTACAAGCGGACGTATCCTTTTGGTTTTCCTAGGAAGTACATTCAGTTTTGATGTGTATGTGGGGGAAGCTCTTCAAATGCTTTCTGTTCATTTCTGTAAATGTTTAGTCTTCCCAAGTATGAGATTGTGAATTTCATTGTGGAATAGAAATGCTTACATTCTGATAAATTTTGGGAAAAAAAGCTTTGAGTTGTCACATATTGTGGTGGAGAACAAGCAAAGTGGAGTTTCTGAGTGATCCGATTGTACATTTATAGGAAGACATTTACATGACTTCCTGCATTGTTTGAACTTTCTTAGAATCATTGGAGATTAAATATTCTTCACATTGAAAGAGCACTTTACAAAACCAGCACAACAATCGCAAGTGATCTAGTAAATTAATCCACACTTCAAGTCCCTTCTAACCATGCTGCTAAAGTTCTAGCAATTTGCAATCATTCTTGCAATCATTCTTGCAAGACTTTGACACGCTCTCCGCATCAAACGAGAAAAAAAGGATAGAGTACTCTTGTCCACAGGGGAAAGGTGTTATACCTATTTATAAGAGGAACAGCTGGTCCGATGGTAATCGTCAACTCATCATCGTCATGTGTGTTTGTATCATCGCAATCGGAGTGTAGCGCTAGCTAGCTAGCTGCCTGGGACCTCGCTGATATCTTCCCCACTCGCTCAGAAGGCATTTGCGTGCAAGCATGGACTCTGCAGGCAAATAGCTTTTGTCGTGTGGCGGCAGACACGTACGTCATCTGTTCTGTGAGGCGGCAAGAAACTGGGAAGAGTCCCAGAGCAAGACAAAAGAAATTGTGATTACTTTGTTTGAAACGATTATCGAAAAAAAGGTGGAGTAGACAAAATGGTAAGTAAACATGATCTTTTAAATTGAAATGTCAACATTGCATTTCCTCCCATTGTATCTGATTCTTTGTGAATGATGGAATATGGAATGATAATGGTTAAAAGTGATTAGATTTTATAAACTAATGGGGCATTACAATTTGAGCTTTTGTGAAGTAAACCCAAATGAATTATGAGGTGAATTCATTGAGTTTTGAGGATGCATTGTTCAATATTTGATTTTATTAATGGTTATGTCCTTTTAGATGTTCCTGGTAATGGGAAAGTAGTAGAGAGAAACAAATAGAATAGATATCCTTGCTAGTTTTCCTTGCTAACTTTTGAACATTAAAACATACATCAGAAATGCCATCCAGGGAAATTCTTTAATTAGGTTGATTTAAAGTGGGGATTTTTCCAGTTCTTTTCAAACTGACTTCCAAGATGAAAATTGTGAAATATGACACCTCATAATATTTTGGTCTTTAACTTGGTTTCTATTTAAATATCTGTATATAAGAAAGGATGAAAATTGTTACCTGTCATCTAATACTATGTCAGAGGTCTTCGGGAACAATGTAGAATTAGTTACAAGAACAAGTGTGAAAGGGTAAAGAGAGAAACAAGTCTAGGCTTGACTGTCTTGTGCAGTCAAAGTTTACATTGCCTAAAGTGATAGGATTACAAACTGAAAACGAAGACGATTTAAAGAAACCATCTCTAATTGAAAAGCAATCCTCACGGCAAAAAGGGCCATTTTGTTCAAAAAGAGAAGATAATCTCTGTTTGGTATACAAGCCATTAAGGGTAAATTAGGAAAAGTAGAGTTATTACACAAATCCACTTCTCAAACCTTCCCAAACTATTCATTGGACTTTCTTAAGAAAAAGAGAAGAAAAAAAATGTTCCCTATAGCCTCAGCCTATAGGATTAAGTTTACTTTTGTGAAATAGATAATCTGATAGTGTATAAATAGAAAGAGAGTGATAACAAGTACTTTCCCTTTTAAGACTAAGGTTACTGATCGATTAATGATGTAGCATTGGTTATGTCAGTAATTTAAGCTCACTATTCGACATGAATATAACTTGCAGGATGATGTAAGCTAATCTTCTAGAATGTTGATGCTTTTTCTGTTATAACAATCCATGACATTCTAAAATGGCATTTTTCCAGAATGAATCCTCCCTTATATTAGGCTTATTCCTACGTTTGAATGCATAGAATAGATGGATGAAACTTTAAATTAAGTTTGGTAGCAATATGATAATCTATTTTCTAAATGCTCTGAGAGATTATGTTTACAATGGATATACCATCTTGTAATTACCACACAAATATTTTTTTCAATTATTTTTAAAAACTTTCTTTTTATACAATTGTACAATCCCTATCAACCTAAAGGGCCATTAAAATCTCATTGAAACCTTGAAGGGTTTGTCGACAAGAACATTCTTTTGAGAAACAAGATGGGTTTTTCTTCTTCAGATAAGACGGCATTCACTTCTTTAGTACTCTTAACTTCTTATTCATTGTTTGACAACGAGACTTTTGTTAAGTTTAATATGTCTTCACATTCACAGAGGAGCTGCACTCCCTAGAATTTGCAAACAAAACTTCAATGATACCTAGAAGATGAATGAAGTTATAGTGACGTAGTAGCAGCCTAGGAATATAGCAAGGATCAGTAGAGATCGTGGATGCAAATTGGCCATTGCCCAATTGAATTGTAATCCTTTTGTAATATTGTATTTGGAATCTTTACTCTAAGAACCATTAACCGAATACCGGTATCTGGTGAAAATGCATTGAGCTAATATTTTCATTTTAGATCCTCTTAATTGTGCAAGTTAATTATCGATATATTGATGATTCGTAAATAAAATGGGTCTATTTTCATATTTCTGTAGCCTCTGCTCTGTATGTTATACCTTCAGTGAATTACTATTCCTATGTAATGGAAATATGAATTTAGCAAGGAATGATTTTAGCTAAGACAGATCTGTATTTACCATTTTGTAGGGCCTATTTTAAAGAATTTCTGTTTTGAATGAAATCATGAGCTTTCATGGTTTCTTCTGTTTTGATTTGTGGCTGTTCTGTTGCCAGAAAACAGTCTAGTAGAAGGACAGTGCAGGCTTACTCTTAGGTCAAGTTAAGCAAGTTAACCCATAGCCTGCCATGAGGCTGCACGCACGCTACCTATTGAGTGCCATGAGCGTGCAAGGGCGCTTTTGTAAGAGCAGTTATTGTTCATGCTCATTGGGCTGTGCTGTGTGTTTTGCACTCACCATTCATAGAACCTTCGCATTAGTCAGATTATCTCCAAAACAACCTGGCACAGAGAGGATTAGCCCTGTGGCACGATAAGAGTTAAGTGACGACTTCATGTTAATTCATACAGTCTAATCCCTGTCTTAATTGGCTGTTGCTCAACAGAGGTCATAAGCAAGGGACATGTATCCTGGATTCCTTTAATCCCCCTTAATCCCCTTATGTGTGAAATGTATGTAACTGTCCTTTATCCCTTTAACAGGGTAAGGTGACTAATCTGGTTAATCATAACCTTATTAGCAAGTCTCTTAATAATGAGTACATGCTCATTATGACAGTGATTAGCGCAGCTCCTCATATAAAGAGAGAGAGAGAGAGAGAGAGAGAGAGAGAGAGAAAAAAAAAAGAGAGAGAGAGAAAGAAAGAGAGAGAGAGAGAGGGAGTTTTTACTGATATATTGTTAAAATTGGCTGTTGAGAATTTTTGCTTGGAATAAATTGGATGAACATGTAGGAGTGACAGTATTCATGTTAATGATGTGGTGTAATTAGGCTAATTTATCATGTATGACAAATATTTTCAAAAATTTATTACCCTACAAAATGTATTTCTGCTTCACTATTGGTATGGTAAATTGATCTCTCTCTCTCTCTCTCTTTCTGTCTGTCTTATCATTTATAATTTCATTGGATGAATGCCATTCAAGTAGTGACTACATAAAAGTGCAATAAAGTGAAAAAAAGAGACTTTATTTCAGCTAATACTAGTGAATCCTGGGAAATATTCATAATGTCTGTTGAATGCAATATTTGGCCTGAATATTATATAGGAACAGTTGACATGATGATTGAAAAGTGCTCAAAGAACCATGGTCTTTATCTTATATTTGGTATTTGGAGATATATAAAATTGTGAAAATGGAGTTTTATAAATCCATAAGGAGGATAAAACTTGAGGAGAACCATCAAGTGTAGAGACTAATGATGAAAGAATGTCACTCTCCTATGTTCAAAATGAAAATACGGAGCTCTATATGCCCACATGTAGGCCTATGTGAGTTTTTGCACCACCTCCACTGTCACATGTATGCATCATTCTCAAAACATTGTTTCAAGGATTTTGTAAACATTGGCGCTATCGCATTGTGTAAATAAGATACCACTAAAGTAATCAGACAGGATTAACTTTCCTGTTAAATCAAAGAGGGTATCAGCAGACAGTGTTGGTGTTAGTGAATAGAGAAAGTATGTGTCACCTGATGACACAATTCATTGTTGTCTCCATGGGCATTTTCACACCTTTCCGTTAAGTTCCGGAGTGTGCGATTTCAATAGGGCTTCTTGTTCAGCAAAAGAGTTTAATCAATTTGTAATTGTTATTTATGTGACCTGAAGTCTGGGTCTTTTGCAGAGTACACAGCGTACTCCCACTTTGACTCCTTTTTTCAATCAAAGTCTCAATTTTTAAGTATAAAACATACATGTAATTGACAAGCTTAGTTATTTTAATTTGCTTTCTCACTGTTATTGACAATCCAATGGATCCCCC